>MU106913.1:0-76902 GCA_012274485.2 Sinapis alba | reverse complement strand
TGATCCTGAAGAAAACGTGTTCAATAACGATGAAGATGGAGGAATATACTTTGACCCTGAAGACGAAGAACTCATCAAAAAGCATCTAATACCCAAGTTAGAAACGTATCTAAAACCCAAGTCAAAAGATAAAGATTGTAAAGACTTCATCGAGATGAAGGACGTTTACGCTATGGAGCCATGGTTGCTGGACCATACCAATAACCCTTTGTTCAAGAAAAACGAGTGGTTTTATTTCGTGACAAGGACTCAAGTGTCAGTGAAGAACACTGGTCGTGGTAAGAACTCGAAGCGGAGGATCACTGGAGACAACGATGGTGGGAGTTGGAAGCCTAACGCTAAGAAATATATTGAGGACGAAGAAACAAAGAGGATCATAGGGAAAATGCAAACCCTAAAGTTCACTAAAGGAAACAACAATAAGAAGAAGCAGAAGAGAGAAGACGGCACATCTGTTGTTGTTGTTCCCGGGAGCAATAGTAGCTGGATTATGTACGAATATTCGCTAGCTGACGAAACTACGTTTCAAGAACTGGTCCTGTGCAAGATTCGCAAGTTAAGCAACTCTAAGGATGAAGACGATGATGATGAGTCTATTCCAGCTTCTTCCTCGGTGACACATAACGTAGAAGAAGAAGGTTGGATTATTTTCGATGATCAACAACAAACACCAATCTACGCTGCTCCTCCAGCTAGGCTTGGCGATAGATCTCTACCAATACAAGTGGATGACGATGATGATGATGAAGATGAACTGATGAACCAAGAGCTTGATGAACATCTTTTCTAGTCCACCAAAAGCTTTTTGTTTTCATGTACAACACACACTTATTGAAAATCTTCTTAATGTTGCTCAATATTATTCTTTATTGTTTTTAAAATAGTTTCAGTTATGTGATTTAACTTTTTCATCAAACAAAGAGAATCAATTCATACGTTTTGTGAATATCCGGGTGATAAAGTTAAGATACAATACAACTGCATGAATTACTAATAGGTCAATGATATGACCTTTAGAATGCTACGTACTTTTATTATTCTGCATGTTTAAATTTGAATTCATAATGCAGTGGTACTGTAAGAGAGTGTTACCCATAAAATAAGAAACAATGGGTCTACTTTCGCTTGAGTTTGGGTTTGGGTTGTTCTTGTAATTGCCTGTGTTGGGTTGTTGTAATTTGTAAATTCCGGTGTAATAAATTATGTATAGCATTGTAAAATTTCTGAAACTATATTAAATATTTAACATTTTAAGAAATAAAAATTTGGTGGTCTGAACCGCCGGGTGGGTCTAAACCTGCTGCCCACAAACACAAATCACTAGGCTGCAGAGATATAAATTAGTCACTAGAATATTGGTCAAGGAAACAAAGTAGAAAATCTTGACCAAAAGCTATACCAAATGGTTCATAAACTTTGATTTGCTTGGAACATAAGTTAGCGGTGCAGTCTATACAGAAAAGCTAACAAGCTGGTTAGTCTGAGAATAATCATTATTCTGACGAATATGAAGAGTGTGAAGATACGGTCTTGTGGTCTTCTTGTCTATTTTTATCACTGAAAAGAAAAGACGTTTCTTCTTCTTGCTTCGATTGCAAGTATACGCTTTCTTGTGGCATGTCAAAATATCTTACCTGATGCAAGGCGTGATCTGGGCACAGACGGTTGAAACACTGGTCTTCGTCCCCAAAAATTTTAGAGGTTTTTCACATGGGTACAAGTCCTCAAATCATGAAAAAGAAATTATAAATTTTTTAAAAGAAATGTTTCAAACCCACGTAATTTCAGATCCGACCTTGACCTGATGTGTCAGAAAAAGGTAATTGCCAAGCAAAGTAGGGCGGAAGAGCTCCATTGTCATCTCCAGGCGACTTCTTCAACTTAAACAAAGAAGAAAGAGAAGCAAGCTGATCATCGTTGACGTTGAGCAAGTCAAATAACTTAAACTAGATACAACTAGCATTTATTGTTTTAGAATATGTTTTGTATGAACTTATTCAACGCATTATCCTAATGCTGAGGATAAGAGATATTTGCATATATGTAGCATAGCCATGTTTCACATAGACTATCCAAACTGAACACATATGAGCATGACTAATTGGAACACAACTGTGCAGATTTAATCACTTTATCTTGCCACATACATGGTAAGTACTCATTCAGGTAAAATAAGAATCAGATCACAGCTGAAACCTTCTGTCTCGTGTATAATACAGCAGCTAGACTTCAGCTAGCAAATATGCAGAATAATAAAAGCATATAGCAACTTTGTCATAAGGATAAGACTACCGAAGTAGTTAACCCACACAACTGTAAGAACCGTCTAAATGATGACATAGGAGGAAGTGTGGTCAAAAAGGAAAGAACATTTCTTAGCTTTTATTTGATAGTGTCTTCCATGTGAAAGGTCAACTCTGAGTTTTCTACAGTTTTAAACACACACAATTCTCATGGAAAAGAAAGTGCAGAAGAATCTAGGATTCACAAACTAAGGTGTGAGAGAAGATCATCAATGTTCAAGATGGCTGGAGTTGTGGGATCACATGGTATCTGTATGATAATCAGTGTCCATGTGATGCTTTTAGTGCTAGCTCAAGACGGAGATCCATTTGTATGGTATGACTTCAGAGGAGCAAACCTTTATCTTGATGGAATGGCAAATACCAATGGTGGTCCACTGCATCTTACAAATGATACCAAGACCAGCACTGGTCATGCTATGCTCAAAACTCTCTTCAATTTCACGGCGTCGTCTCCCAGTTCATTTTCCTTTTCAACAGAGTTTGTCTTTGCAATCTTTCCACTGCAGAGGCCTCCTTCAAACGGTCAAGGTATGGCTTTTGTGGTAGCTTCTAAGATAGACCTCATGGCTAAGGGCACTGCAACTTCAGGTTTAGGGCTTTTTACTCCAGGAAATAAAAATAAAAATAAAACTGAAACTCAAATCCTGGCTGTAGAGCTTGACACTAATGAAAGCTCTGAACCACTGGACGAAAGCGATAACCATGTAGGGATTGATGTTAATAGTATAGTCTCGGTTGAATATGCCAACGCTAGTTACTTTGATGATACAGAGGGAAAGAATAAACTTCTGCTGCTTGCTAGTAAAAAGCGTATTCTCGTCTGGATAGACTATGATGGAATAGAAAAATTGCTAAATGTAACGTTAGCTCCAGTACCAGAGTTAATTCCAGGTTCACCTCTCTTGTCAAGTTCCATCAAACCAAGTGTGCCTCTCTTGTCAAGATCCATCAATCTTTCAGAGATTTTCAATGAGACCATGTTTGTAGGCTTCTCTGGATCCACATGATCAACCAGAAGTAACCAATACGTCCTTGCATGGAGCTTCAAGAAAGGTGGAAAAGCACAAAGCCTTGACATTTCAAAGATTATGGATGCCCCTGATCAAAAGTCAGGGTCTAAACCTACTTTAATTCTAGTCACTACAATACCAACTATTTTCTTTTTGATAATATTGGGAGGAGTTTTGTATCTTCTTTACAAGAAAAAGAAGTATGCAGAGGTTCTTGAACAATGGGAAAAGGAATATATTCCCCAAAGATACTCCTTTAGGAACCTCTACAAAGCAACCAAGGGTTTCAGGGAGAGCCAACTACTTGGAGCAGGAGGTTTTGGAAAAGTTTATAAGGGAATTCTTCCCTCTGGTACACAAATCGCGGTTAAGAAAGTCTACCATGATGCAGAACAAGGAATGAAACAGTATGTTGCGGAGATTGCTAGTATGGGAAGGCTAAGACACAAGAACTTGGTTCAGCTCCTTGGTTACTGCAGAAGGAAAGGTGAACTGCTTTTGGTTTATGACTACATGCCAAATGGAAGCCTTGATAACTACTTGTTTAATAAAGACAAGGTGAAAGATCTCACTTGGTCTCAGAGACTGAATATAATCAAGGGAGTAGCATCTGCCCTTCTGTATCTTCATGAAGAGTGGGAACAAGTTGTGCTTCACAGAGATATCAAAGCTAGTAACATTCTTTTAGATGCTGGTCTAAATGGAAGGTTGGGAGATTTTGGCTTTGCAAGATTCCATGATCATGGCCAGAATCTTGAAGCCACACGTGTGGTAGGAACCATTGGCTACATGGCACCAGAGCTAACTGCAATGGGAGTGACGACTACTTGCACAGATGTATATGCTTTTGGATCTTTCATTCTTGAGGTGGTTTGTGGGAGGAGGCCAGTAGACCCTGAAAGACCACTTGAGCAAATGATTTTACTTAAGTGGGTTGCTAGTTGCGGAAGCAGAGATAATTTAATGGTAACTGTTGACAGTAAACTTGAAGGAAACTTCAAAGCTGACGAGGTCAAGATGCTTTTGAAGGTAGGCATGCTATGTTCTCAGAGCAACCCAGAGAATAGACCTAGTATGAGACATATAGTACAGTATCTGGAAGGGAATGTTCCTGTTCCGAGCATATCATTTGATACAGCTGGATTTGGTATGCCCAATATAAGCAATGAAACGGTAACACAAATGACAACCACCTCCACATCAGCTAATTTCTCGTTTGAAGATGTTACAATCCTATTTGGTGGTCGTTGAAGCCTTCATCACAAGCTGCTTAACTTACAAGTAAGCGTCTTTCATTTTGCTACAATGTTGTTTAGTGATTGATTGTATGTGAAAGTTTTTTTCCTTTTTGTTACATTTTAGTGTACTTTTGAAATAAATAATAGTATTGTGAGGTGTTGTTTGCAAACTGTGGAAGCATACTGACATGTTACCCCCCTCCCCCCCCCCCCCCCCCCCCCCCCAGTATAGCTTTTTTTAATTGATAATTAAACAGTATGCTATATGATCAGGTTTGATGCCATAAACGTTTATCTTTGTAAAATTTACAATAAACAAATACTTATTTTCAACGTTCTCACATCAAGATTTTTGATTCAATCTCTTCCAAGCTGATCAGACCCTTGGTCTGAGTAACTACTAAAACTACAAACAACAGTGATACCTATGCTATGGCTCCAAAAAGAAGGAAAAGACCCTCTACTCCAAGATATTCCTGTATAGAATGCATGTGCTCATGTGAGCTACTTGATAAACTTTAAGTGAGTTTAACGAGTGGGAACAGAAGAGATAATGAAAACGCAAATGTCACAATAGCATTGGAGCTAAAGTTTGTAAGAACTGCAAGACTGTGATATGATCAGTGGAGATTAAGAACAATGACGTGGGGTTGTTAAGGAAGTTAACAAGAAAGAAGTCAAAGAAGAGAATAACAGAGTTTTATTAGATGCGAGTACTATAAATAGACGTGAGATTGTAATCAGAGAGTTATGCATCTTGAGGTAGATGTGTGTGGGAGAGATAGAGACTCTTGAGTAAATTCCCGACACCGTTAGGCAGCTGATTGGTCCGAATGAGATCTGGTTTGCAAGAAAGAACAACCAGTTGACGAAAACAAGTCTGTTAAGTGAAGTAAGCTGAGACTTTAGTATAGTCTAAGTTTCCAGTTTAATCAGAGACAAAACTAAGTAGCCACAGCTATTCAGCTACCAAAGCGCTAGAATAAAAACCTGGTAGCAACCAACATAAAGAAGCAATGCACCAATGGCGTCAACGGGAAAACCTCTGATGAACTTGTAGTATGCTGACAAGTAGGAATAAAGACAGTGCCTGGAATTGGAAATATAGAAAAACAAATCTTTGTTATTTAAACGAAAGTTCCACTTAATTTTCAGCAAAAGTCAGAAACTCAAGGCACAAAAGAGTTACTCATACAATGCCTCTGCAAACTCGTGGAACAGAGCACGAATGAGCCAGTTGTCCCCAGTGCGTAATTTTTTTTTTTTAACATTTTCCACTTCTTTTCTCGTTCGATTTCTGTCCCTTTTTGGCAGAAATGTCAGAAAATTTTCTCTTACAATGGAGGTGAAGTGACGAATAGTTGATTCTGAGACGAGACACTTGTGGTAAGCAGAAGAAGAGAGAAGTTTTTCTTGTTTCAAATTTGTATAGCTGAATCATGAGCTTGTTGTGCTCTTTGGTTGGCTGGCTGGCTCTCAAACATTATTGCAGCAAAACAAATTGTTTTGCACAATCTTTTCTTGTTGGAGCTTGGTATAGAGATACATGAAACTTCTCATGGGGGAAGCAAAGCTGTTTGACCTGTGCTGCAAGACCAGGATCTTGGATATGCCTTTTACAGTGATTGCTTATCCGTACATAACTCATGTGAAGAGTGAAATTGTTCACGTTGATGCTAAACAACAGTATTGACTTGATGATATTGGTCACAAGAAGAAAGCTCTTGCTGCAACCAAGAAAGAAGAAGAGGTTTGTTTTGTCCTTGATGATGTATCGCTTCGTTTTGACTGTTTTCTTTACTCGCACCTTGAAGAACAATTTTAGCAGTGGAAGGTTGCTTGAATGTATCTCATACAATGTGGTCAATCGTGCTGATGGATAAAAAAGACAAAACGAATTTTGGAACGAAATCATCATCACATCTTAATCAGGTGGCTTTAAAGCTCATCTTATATTTGAAACATGTACAGATTACAAGGAAAAGAGCTCGAGTTCTTCTACAAGTACATGAAGAAACTTCAAAAGAAGAAGAGCCAAGCCAATAGGGCTTTAAGAAAATGAGATTGATATAATAAAACTTATGTATAAAAGCTGCTGACATGTTGACTATTATTTTTGGTTAGTCCAAAACCTCTGAGAAAAGAATTTGTTCGCCGTTTATGTGCATAACTCCAGCTTTGAATTTGCACTCCCAATCCTTCGTAGTCTTCGTAGTCTTATTCTTCTTCTTCTTCACCTGCATGCACAAGTTGCACGTACGTGGGTTTAAAATGATAAATTCGTAAAGAAATATATATGCAGCAATGAAAAAAAATTTACATAATCAAACTGACAGACGATCAAATTGGGAATGTCATTAGCATTGATACCACCTCCTTCCTCTCCATCATCATCATTCTCGTTCAATTCCTCATCATCTTCATCTAACATCATCATCACCCCTCACACATGTTAGAAAACAGAAGTTATCTATGCCTCGAACTCATGCACAAATCTGAAACATACCATAAGGAGCATTAGAGACGTTTGGCTTTATGTCAGCATCATCTCCATCACCAGATCCATCTTTCTGCGGAATGTGAAAACCTTTCTTTATGACCATCTCAATTTCCTGAAAACGTTTTCAACATCAGCAATATAATCTGTGACTCACTCAAGGACTCTACAACAAGAAAAGGAATCTTACCGTGAATGGAAACAGAGCATCAATGTCGATTCCAGCATATAAAGGTAAAGGGTTTGGATCATGAGTTTGAAGAAGAGCATGCACAGTCACAGGTGAGGAGGCTGTTTCTATCTTTCCGCTTATGACTCCGGCTTGTATCATCTTACTTTTCCAAGTCTATAGACAAGAGTTCTTAATCACAAATCAATTGAAAATTTCCATCGTATATTGAGAACCAAGAGGCAAGATCCAGCACAAGATATCGTCGTTCTCCAAAACCAAACTTGCGAATCAAGAAAACCGAAAACAACTTAAATGTATCGGCGATACAACACAAGATATTGTACCATCTCCTAAACCCTAACCTGGGACTCAAGTAAACAACTTAACAAGATTCGATGGAAAGACAGACGAATCCAGTTCGAATTGGCGATTGAAAACTTTACGTAACAGGAGAATGTAAAAAATAATGGAGGTTCTTAACTAACCGCATGAATCTCGTTAAGAAGACTGAGCTTGAGTTTTCCATTGGAGACGAGCTCGGATCCAGTCTTGCTGATAACATGATCGCTGATACTCATGTAGATCTTTCTAGTCTCCCTCGCGTCCATTTCGAGATCTTCGACTCTGAATCTGTCGTTTACTAAACTCTTCCCTGGAGGAAGAAGAAGAAGATTGAAACGAAATGAAAAAAAAAGCGGTTATTTATAGTCACGATAATAGGCGGTCAAGTCAGTTAATCTTCCGGGCCCATTAGTATTGCCTAAGAAGCCCTTGGGCTTTTAAAAGCCCAGGTGTCCTCCAATTAACGTGTTAAAGAGGCAGAGGAGGAACAATATCTAGTCTGAAGATGAAAGCCTTTATTACGTCTTCCGATTATTAAATTTTGTTTTCTCAATTTTTTTTTTTTATGACTCAAGAGTAGATATCAGGTCCAAACAGATTCAGATTAATCTTCTGGGAGGCGCATGATCCACGGGTAGGCTCGCACACTGGATTTGCAAATAGGCCGTAAACAAAGGCACACCCGTGTGGGTATCCAGAAACATCATGACGTAGTTCTCTCCGGCAGGATTTGAACTCGCAACCTGGGCGCAGAAAGGAGCTCGTCTTTACCACTGGGCCAATGATGTTCCGGACCTCAACTTACTATTACCCATTATTGATAGGCTGAGGAAGATGCATCATCTCCAGTTGCAGTTTCCCCTGACCAAGTATAAGAGAAAGAGATGGGCAAACTAAAATTAGAACTACAGGTTGGAGTGTGTTTGCGTCAGATTGTTTCCCGTCAAAGTTTTTGTTTCTACGGTAGTAATGTTCTTAATATACACACAAAGAATCAATGGTTGAGGCAGCAAGAAGAACAACATTTAGCTGAAGAACAAACCCGAGTTGCTTCTTTAATGTCTGAAAATCAGGAACTGGTACAGAAGATTTCAGTTTTATCCAGCGGTGCTTCAGGTAATATGTGACTTTATGCAAGTCACTTTGTTTCAGAACTAGTCCTTGTTCAGCTTTTACAACCATCTAGTGTTTGGATCCATTAGCTGTTTTCTGAGTCATTCAGAAATTGTTTTACTGAATGTCCACTGTTGGTTATGTATCAGTGTAACTCTGTTCTCCCTGTGCTGTTTGTTATGCAGAGGTATCAGAATCAAGTCAAAAAGTGTTTCCAGTGGTAAGAAAAATGTTATTAACACTTGCCAGCGTAGCGTATATACCTTAGTTTTAAGTTTGATGGTTTTCATGTAAGATGATAAAGAAGTACTCGAGAGGCAGTTGCATGATATGACTGTTGCACTTGAAAGATTAGAGAGTAGTAGGCAAAAGCTTCTCATGGAGGTAATGTCTTAGCTTTCTGCCAAGAGTATATACAATAGTCAAGAGGCATATGATTGGAGAAATCAATTTCCATGCATTATATTTTTGTAGATTGACAACCAATCATCTGAAATAGAGAAGCTTTTTTTGAGGAGAACTCAAACCTCTCGGCTTCTTATCAAAAGAATCAAATCAACATATCAAAGCAATGTGAGAATCAAGTAAGCCGGCCTCTCACAGTTACTTTTGCGTCAGAAACATCTTCTTTTAACTTAATGTTTTTTTGTATCAAACTGTGTAGGTGAAAGAATGTCTAAACCAAAACGTAGAACTCCGTGAAGCTCTGGACAAGTTAAGATAAGAACAAGCTTGGTACTCTACCACGAGTGTCTTCAGAAGTTCAAGCAAATGGGTCACTTGGAACCGAAACTCTGTCCCTCTAGGTTTTGGTCTCAAGTATTAATATACAGTCAGTCAAGGACATACTTCTAAGTAGTGAGTGTATACATGAAACGCCTATTTGGAACCAAAGGGAGAACACAGTGTCAAATGTATTAGTTTTCAATGACAACTAAGGATACAAGAGGAAAAACTGATGTTTTATGTTTATGTTCAAACAGATCCTTAACTCGATTGTTTGTTCGCAATTTTATTTCTAACACGATAAGACGTTTAAAATGTAGGATACTACATTCTTAAAAATATAAGAGGAACAAAGTCCACTAGACTCGAATGAAAATTAAACATAATTCCGAATAAACATATCCCATAAACTTCAACTTGTAAATGGTCTATGATACATCTTTTTATCACATGCCATCTTCTGGACCAAAGGCCAAGTCGGCCTGAAACCTTTGCTTATGCAGCGGCTGCAGGGTCGTTTATGACTCCCAAAAAATCGTCTTTGATGGTACCCACACAAAACTGCAAAAATCAAAACACAAATGTGCAAAATTAATAATAAGATTCAAGCCCCCAAAAAATCGAACTGTAAGTTGCATTGTCGACAGAGTTATGGAGAGTGTGCATACGATTTCAGTGGCATCGACTCTTGTTCCAATAATCTTTAGCCTCACTTCACATTCTTTCTGGATCTTAACCTGCATTAAGCATTGGTGTAACATTAGGTTCCTTGAAACACAGAGATAATACAGGTGAAAACAAGAAACAGAGAAAAGAAACACACTGATCCATCAGATGTCGTGTAATTAGGCATGTCTCCAGCCTGAAACTCCATATCATCTGGAATCAACTGTAATGATTGAAAAGAGTAAACATCAAACACATACAACCAAAAAAAAAAGAGAGCTACTAGGTCAAAAAAACCATAATGTTAAAGATCATAAGCTTACATGCTTGGACACAAAAATCTGAACAGGGCCAGCTTCAGCGAAGAAACCCATCTGAGATTCATTAAGAAGTTTCCATTACGTTTGTCACTAAAAGACAGTGAACCATATAATATACATTACCTTATTGACCAAAGTGACAACAGCTTCCAAAATCTCTCCCTTGAAAGGTCTGAAAACAACGCATTGGTATTTAACAGGGAAGGTGACGAAAGCAGTGCCATCTCGGATCAATCCTTTCCCTACACTTTCTATTCCTGTTATCGCCACTACAAACCCATGCCGGCCACTGTCACCAAACCAAACCAAACACAAAACAAAGGCAATAAAAAAAAAAGTTGCAGTTAGCATCAACATGACATTGCAATTATGCATCCAATGCTTCAAAAACAAATCTTTGATAATAACTAACTGCTAAAACACACACAATATTAGCGACAAGCAATAGATAAGCATAATGATCAGTTCTCAAAAAAGCCTAATCCTTTACTCAATTTCCATTGAGTTACTCTGTTTGCAATGAAGAAAGAAACCAACTTTATGCTAAAGTAACGATATTTAGCTCCCAATTGAAATGATTCTCAGTAATTACAAAACCAATTGAACGAGACATGAATTAGGGTTTTTCTGGAGAAAAAAAGAAAGATGCAATTGAATCTGAAGGGTTTGTGTTAGAAAACGAAGCCGAGTCGTAGAAACAAGATTAAGAATTGAGGGGAAGAAAAGGGTTTCCGATTTCGATACCTGCAAGTGCCCTCGACATCTTTCATGAGCTTAGAGATGAGATTTTCACGAAGGTTGCGACCAAAGAATCGTGGATGTAATTGCATGTTTCGCTCCAACACTATGTGAAAGAACATCTTTGTCTGCCTATTTTTTCTCTTGCTCTCGCTCTCGCTCTCACTCCGCGGCTCCGCTAGTTTAATGTCTTATGACCAATTTAGTTGTAGATACTCCTCTTTTAACCGTCTGTAAAGATTTAACAGGTCGATATTGTAAATATCATAGTGTTTCCTTTTTTGCTCAAAAAATTAAAAATAATAATAGTATTTCCTTTATTTTATTTTCTATCTTTCATCAAAAAAGAAAAAATAATAGTATTTCTTTTTATTTTTCTTTGGCAATTCTCTCAAATGTAGCCAAAAAGCTCTGTGCATGCAATTTAACTTGTATTCATCATCATAATTTAAATCATGACCAAAGATTCTTTTTATTGACCAACAATGAGTTTGCCTTAAAACTTCTAGATTACCAAAAATATAGACTTTGGAAATAAGGGATTTACTAGTTAAATTGCATGGTCCAAAATCTGTTAATCATAAAAATAATAGTTCCATGTGTATGTGTTCAGGGAATTTAGTGTATATAGACACTGAGAAGTGAGGACTTGAGTTGACGAAAGAATTAAACTTTGCAGACTTTTGTTTACTGTCTAATATGAGTCAGAGGATAATAAGAACATAAAGTTTTGAGAAAAATAAATTACAAGGGTTCAAATAAGATTTATGATATAACATGTAAAAATGTGTTTTTTCTGCCTTCTTGCAAAGGCCTCAGAACAAAGTCTCAGGGAGCATCAAATGTCTCTCTCTCTCTCTCCCGTTTTCATGTCGCCAGTCTTGTCTTCTTTCTAGCGAGTTTCTAACTGCAAAATGCAAGATGAAAGAATCCTTCTGTAAGTGAATGTGTCTTAGATCCAAGCTCAAAGATCAGATTCACAGAGTTGAGCTAGTGATTCATATTCTAAAGAAATTTGAAAAGAAGTGCACATCAGCTAGTATATGAGATGTCAGAGCTTTACTTACTACGCTTAATGAAACAATTTTGCAATCTAAAAGGACAGAAACAAGAAGTGAAACAGTTTCAAAAGGTACTTTGAACTACCTCATAAGAACCGGGGCCTCCGATCCGCAGGCTTAAGAATTTGGAAAGAGCACATTAAACTCTCATCAACACTCATCATAGCACCAGCATTATCGAATTCACCACAGTAATTAGGAGCTGAAAATATAGTAACAAGCTGTCTATCGGCGAAGAACTCATAACCATCCTCTACAACCTGCGGAGAAAACAGTTTTATTATCAGACATTTCACAATTCTTTTAGGAAAAGAAAAAAACATAAATATAGTGTAGTAGACCAACCTGGTGAGCACGACAGATGAGATCCATATCGTTCTTTATCAAAAACTCAGCGACTTTGTCCGGCCCAAACGTGTAAGAGACTCCACGGTCATTCATCCCCCAGCCTTTAACATCTTTGCTTGGATCAGACCAAAGCAGATCACATAACAAACCAGAGTCCGGAACATCGGTAGGTCGCTTAATGTTCTTAATCTGTTCCACGTTGGTCAAATCGGGAGAAAGGCCACCGTGCATACACAATATCTTATCATCTATTACAGCAGCGACGGGGAGACAGTTAAAAGAATCTGTAAACACTTTCCAGAGTCTCACACTGAACCGACGTTTACATTCATCGTAGAATCCGTAGATTCTGTTAATGGAAGCACATTCATGGTTGCCTCTTAGAAGGAAGAAGTTCTCAGGGTATTTGATCTTGTAGGCAAGAAGAAGACAGATGGTTTCCAGACTCTGCTTCCCACGGTCAACGTAATCTCCTAAGAATAGATAGTTAGCTGCAGGAGGTAAGCCTCCATACTCAAATAGCCTCAACAAATCAGAGTACTGTCCATGAATATCACCTGAAAAACAAAACAAAACCACTTCAACATACAAGTTCCAGAGTCGGATTTCGTGCAAGCCCGATGAAACATTGGCCTTTGCCCCAAAAATTTTTGTAGGCTTTTACATAAGTACAGGTCCACAAATTATGAAAAATAACTTTTTAATAAAATGTTACCACCCTCAAAATTCTCAGATCGGGCCCTGATAAGTTCACATAAACTATAAACTGAACCTACAAGAACAGTTTTCAACCAAACAAACAAATGCATCCTAGGTTGCATCAAGATACTCAGCTAATCTTATGTAACACATAAGGTTAAGCTCATTTAACTTCAACGACAAAACGTTTTCAATGAATGTAACCATGGACAAGGTCTCTAACCCAATGTTTTAGAGCAATCCAATGATCTCTGTGTGACCGTTTAACTTCTCTTTGAATCGAGATCAGCTGCTGTAATCAGATGATTGATCAAAACATCTTTTATCTCTCTTACCTACTCCACAAACCCACCAAAACCTTTTGTGTTCTTCCATTATCTATAACTTAGACCAAACACATCTCTATCTAAAACCAAATTCACGTTTCACAAAACCTACTCAAGAGAATTAAAAAAAAAAACCTTTTCTTTGGGAGCTATTCTAAGAACACGAGCTATAAAGGCAATCACGCAGACCTCAGATCCCAAAACGAACATGAAAAGAGATTGATATATTACCGCAGATCTTGATGGGAGCTTCGAGCTCAAGGAGGTTAGGCTGTTGAAGGAAAATCTCTCTAGACACGATGCAAAGCTGCCGGATCTCAGACTCGTTGAGCATAACCTGTTTGGTTCCAGGCTTTGGGTTTCTGTAATCCAACAGACGACGAATGATGTCATCGAGAACGGCAGGGTCCATGCTTCCCTGCCCTTGTTGCGTCATTACAAACGACCCCCGCGATCGAAGACAATAACACACCAAATCGATCTTTATCTTACAAAAGCTTCAATCTTTCCGACAATAAATCGATCTCCCAGGAAACCAAATTTGATTTTCAAAATCTTTTCTCGATCTTCAGACCAAAAAAAGTTTTCGCCTTTGTTTCCCCAAATAATCTTTTTTTCCAACGAGTTTGTTTCTGTGATGGGTGAGTTTATCGAAGGTTAGTGGTTATTTATTTATTTTATATTATTTTCGAAATAAAATAATTGTCCAATAATAATAGCTTAATGCAACTCTCTTCTCTGTATAATGTTATAATCATCTCTCTGTGGATGGATTTGCTGGTCCCCACTATATGCACATCACTTCTGATTTATTTATTTTTACTTCTGATTTTTTTCCTTTGTATATAATCATTTCTCATAAATAATACTGTTCCTTTTGATTAAATATGATCAAATTGTATTTGTCAATTCATTCTCACTTTCTTATGATATATTGGACAAAGAGAATTTATGAGTTTTTTTGAATTGAATTTTGGATTTATTTTTACGTTTAATCATCATAAATGTTATTAGTTAAATTTAAAAAATTGGTTATAGAAGAAACAATTTTACTATATATATTAGAAAATTTAATTAAATTATATTGACCTATAATTTAAAAGAAATTCCATTAGATAGTCATTTTTAGTTTATTCTTCACAAAAATAGTTCTTAAGGAAGAAAATGACCAAAATAGTTTTTTTTGAAGCTAAAATTTTTATTTATATGTATTTATATCCCTAGGGTTAACTAATTTTGACTTTAAGGTTTAGAGTAAATGGGTGGGTTTGGGGATAGGGTTTCAAATTTAAAAAATAAATAAAAAAATGAAAATTTCAAAAAAAAAATGTTATTTTAGTCATTTTATTTTTCTAATGCTATTTTTGTGACAAAAACTTAAAAAGGGGCTATTTAAGAGAATTGCCCTTAATTTAACTATAAGTCAATAAATACTTATAAGAATCTAACGTTACACAAGTTTAGATTCTGTGTGCCTTTTGATTCAAAAAATTTCTTTTGTTTTCCGTTTTTCTACAAAGCTAATATTCTACTCCAAAAATGTCATGCAGAAGTGTAATCCATAAGATGATTACAATAAAGAAATAAATAAATGTGCAGACAGGTGGCACAAAAGAGAAATGCAGAAACTTAAATCTTCATTTTGACTTGAACAGACTCTGTCACTTGTAAACCAGCCAAAATCATCTATATTTGGTCCAAACTCCACTATAAATCATCTTTTAGAACTATTTTGAAGTCATCTTGCTGATCCTTCATCAGGACTACAACAGGTACACCTAGAGCCGTGCACACCATGTATTGGAAAAGGCTTTTGCCTCAGACTATTGGGCCTATGGCCCATATATATTGTACGTTCGATATTGAATCATGTAATTAGGTAAAACGGATACGTTCTCGAGTCTGTACATAAGGCGTAGCCTTCACATGTTAATACACAAGAAAACCTTTTACCTCATCCTAGATTTCTTATCATGGTATCAGAACACTGAAAATCTAAACTACTAAAAGATTTACTAGCGGTTCGATTCTTAAACTTTGTTTCTCTGCTCTAGGTTTCTTATCACAGACCCCCGATAAATATATGGGCAATTCTCTTAAATAGCACTTTTTAAGTTTTTGTCACAAAAATAGCCCTACAAAAATAAAATGACCAAAATAGCATTTTTTTTTTTTGAAAATTTCATTTTTTTTATTTTTTTTTTGAAATTTGAAACTCTATCCCCAAACCCACCCTTTAACTTTAAAGCCTAAAATCTAAATTAGTTAACCCTAAGGGTATAAATGCATATAAATGAACTTTTTAGCTTCTAAAAAAAATATTTTGGTCATTTTCTTCCTTAAAAGCTATTTTTGTGACAAACAAACTAAAAGAGGCTCTCTAAGGGAATTTCTCTAAATATAATTATTTTAGGGCCTTTATTTTCAAATTATTAGTTGCAGTCTAGTGGTTAGGTGATGTGTTTCTTAGCAAAGGAGCCCCGGATTCGATTTATCTTTCTCTGTAATTTTTTCTTTTGAGATTTGCCTTAGGCCTCATTTGACCTAAGCACGCCACTGGGTACACCTATAAACGTGATCGATCTATACTAAAAGTATTATATACGATATCATTGTCTTCAAATCTAGAACAAGTTGAATCAGCACCAGAGAAAAATAAAAGATGATTGTCTTTGGTTACTCATGAAACATTGTCTTTTGTATCCCATTTTCACAAAACTGTTACTATTTATGAAGACGTGCACATCAATCAACTTAAACCAGAGATGGATAAATGTATGTCACATTGTCAACCAGAACTATCCGGAACATACCAGAGAAACACATAGAATATAACAGTGTACTAACCCAATCAAAGATAGCAAGACAAGAGTGATTGAATAGAAAGTATACTACATGCTCTTGCATTGTTACACTCATCAGCCAAAAAACAAATAAAAGAGAGAGAAAAGGAGAAGCTTTCAAAGAGGTTATTAAGTAGAGCAGCAACCTTTTTTGGCGGCTCCAGATGTATCATCAACGTTAATCGTTGTTCCTTGCCCTGAAATCGCAGAATTATCACCCCCTGCTTTTTGAGCAGCCAAAGCTTATTTTGCTAATGATCTTGCCCTTGGATACGTCTGCTCTTGTAAGACAGACCTTCTGTCTCAGCTAGACTCCGACCATCTTCCTCAGCAACCGACCTCAAGTGGTTTAGATCGGATTTGTTCCCAGCCATCATGATCACAATGTTAGAATCTGCATGCATGGTCTCTTAGTTCGCGTAGCCACCTTAAGACATTGTCAAAGGTCTGGCTCTGTACCGCTCTTGACCTGTAGTGTCCCATATTTGGGCCTTTACTGTCTTTCCTTTAAATTTGCATAACCGTATGACAATCACAATAACCCCACAAATAGTTAACATGATTTGCAGACTGTAGGAAACTCACGTGCTGAAGCACATGATTTGCAGATGGTAGGAAACTGTCACATGATTTAACAAGCGAGAACCTGATATATAGGCATATGACAAAATCATCTTGATTAAAACACATAGCATCAATATTTGTAAGACGTCAGCCACCTAAATGTGCATGTATGCATGTAACTATGTATCACATAACTCTTTTCTTGAAATTTATATTTGATGAGTTGACTTTTTGAGGGATGAAAGGGCTGACTTTGATGATCATTTTAAAAAACATTGTTGGGGACAAGTTGTGTGGGGAAGCTTTATACTCATTGGCTCTCTCCGCCATTCATTCTTAGACATATAAATTAAAACAAAAGCATTGTTCATGACTCATGGCCAGCACATTTAAGATTCTCTCCGGATATAAAACATCTGAGAGGAACAGTACACCGAATAGTCTCAAACATTATACTATTTAAATCTTAAGAAACGTACAGAACCTTTCACTAGTTATATGTAACCCAAGCATGTGTTTTAAGACTGGCATGTAATTTCAGAAGAACAAAACGCAAACAGAGTAAAACTAGAATAAAACCCCATCAGATGAATTAACAATTGACCTGAATTTCTACAACCTATGATGAGATCATGAAGTTGATACCAAACCAAAAAGGCAAAAGCAAAGACTTCACAGTTTATGGATAAACTTAGTTCAAAACAGAGACAGATGAGACTAAAAACCACCACACATCGCAGATCCTAACGTAAAAAACACATAGAAATCACGTGAAGAAATGAAAGTAGAGCTTAAGTGGTGGCAAGAAAGAGGAAGCTGAATCACCTGAAGAGCTCTTGTGGCGTACTCAACACCAATAGTGGACTTGGATTCCAAGCAAAACTCGTTCCTGGTGAATCTAGACAATATGTTTGAGAAAGTAATCGTAATCCTGTTCTACTCTATGCGCCATTATTCATCTTCTATCTCACCAAAAGAAACAAACCTATACATAAACAAACATCCCTCAATATCAACAAGACAACAAGCCATCGATATCATCATAGAAAGACGACGGATCCATCTAAATTGAGCCGAGCCTGAGCTAATAAGGAACGAAACGAATATACCCCTTTTATATTTCTGGGAAAAAGGTTGCGGATTAATAGTGGAAAGTGAGTTTCACCCCTCTTTAGATCTTCTTGAGGATGAAACCTCTCGAAGGAACAGTATCCTATTACTGTTTTTAATCGTCTTTGGGGTTCGTATCATAAATGTTTTCCTTTATTACAGAATGATGTTTCTTTATTATACACGCTCAGCTTTAGAAAGATTCATACTCCGTGTGTTTATAATAAGTGATATTTTAGATTTGTGCCCAATAAAAAATTAAACTGAAAAATAAAATTCATAAATTTTGCATTAAAATACGAAAACGACACTTATTTTGTAATAAAAAAAATTCTCTAAAACGACACTTAATATGAAACGAAAAAGATATATTTTTCATTTTTCAATGTACTATTTAATGAAAATTGTAATTTAAAAAAAATTAATGATGTTTATTGGATTTTTATTGGCTAAAAATTGGAAATTGTTATTTACAGAAAATAATAAATTTACAACTAAATTTAAATATATATTTTTTAATACGTAAAATGTTGAGAATATATATTTTTTTTTGAAACTGAGGGAACAAAAACGACGATGTATTAAAGCAAATGACAAGTGGGCTGAATGTGGGCCAGGCGGCAGCTTACCAGGTCAGAGCCATCAGGCTGACAAAAGTAAGAGGATGTTTCAGGGTACTATAGGAACTATGACTGTCACGTTAGACAGTTAGCAGCTAATCGCTAAGGGACACGTATGCAAAGTATTTTGAATAGAGTATCTTTTCTATAGCTTACATTCTGTCTTGTGTTAGTGTTGCTCACTTGCTCTGTTGATTGATCATTCGTAGTTCAAAAATGATTACATCAATTTTTATTATCTCATCATTATCTATAATCTAAAAAGATGTTATAGTCATTTTACCAAAAAAAAAAAGATGTTATAGTCACAAAAGCGCGCAACCAAGATTAAGGATTAAAAATATGTACAATGTTGAACTGATCAAAGCATTCATATAATGAAACAGTTTCAAAATGATTTGATTGGTTTGGCTTGAACAAGGAACAAATAACATTGTGTTTCTATGATTTACTATACGGTTATTAATTATTGGATAGTGATAGTGAATACTGTCTTAGAGATTACAAATCTTAATTTATTTAACACTAAACAATCAATATTAACAAAACTGGTCCTGAATACAAGCTAACCGAAAGGCTTTTCAAAGTGATACGTACTGATTACTTGATTAGCCATTTTCATAAACAAGAAATAGACATAGCTCTTAAGGACAAAAGGCCTCTAAGAGATTTGCATTTGTGAGACTAATTAGCCATCTTAATTGACACTTATGTTAAAAATAACAACAATAACGATTTAAGAGCTCAAATATTAGCTCTATTTTATTTAGATATTCTATGACAATTGCATCAGAGGTGCCCTAAATTTACTCTCCAGCTGTTGAATAGAAAATCTTGCTCTCTTTTCTTTCTTTGTGCATAGATTGATTTGTTACAATTTTTACAGCAAACTGATTAGAGAAATATACTACTCACTCAGAAAGAACGGTCATGGGTAAAGCCAGATAAAACATTCGCCTCGAACCTCCAAAATTTTTGAAGAAAACTACATAGACATAGCCTTCAAATTTGCAAAAAAAAAAAAAATATATATTGAAATCTTTACTAAATTGCTTACAGGCCCAAAATCTTAGGATCTGCCCGGAGACGCTAGGGAATCTAGTGCTGAGCCGGCTTTTGAATATTTCAGGCCTTCAAGTATATAGTTTTTGGTAAGTTTAACACAAATATTGACTCTAAGCACATACTTGACTAAAGCCGGTTCTGCGCTCGTGGCGCACAACGTCTATTGCTGCTGGGAACACAGTCCCGACACCAGCTTCTTTGGGCTCCGCAAAAGAATGGTGGAGGTGCCGTTTTAATGATTTGTTGAGTTTGACACTTATACATTTGATTTTCAATCATTTTTGGTCTTTCTTGTATCTTTTGAATTTTTTCATGTTGAAACACGTGTGGATGAAGTTTGAGGCATAGCAAAAATGATAATGTAGCGGTGTAGCAGTGGGAGTGGAGATCCTTGCTGCATACTCATCTGAAGCTATACCATTGATCTGAAAATGACATTAGACATGTGAAGTAATCTGTTCTCTCAGTAACTTCCATGTCTTAGTCCATACGTTGCAGGTGAGGCTGCTTATGTCAAAACATTTTACCCTTAATGGTCTCCTTCCATAATTTAATTTGCCATAATGAAAACCCGGCAAGCAATAACTATATCCTTTTTTTTTTTGCTTTCTTGTCTTACAAGTAACTATTGTTGACATACTCTTCTTATAATGTCTATTAACTGATCTTTCCAGCTTGGCGGGTACATGCTACTTGGCATCGCACTGACCAGCTTTCTTATGAATCTGGATGTCGACTTGTGTACGAATTGGGAAAAGTAGACCACGTCCCCTTTTCTCTGAAGCTTTAACTACACGTCAGATATCTGTTGAAACAGTGATTTGCTCCGAAGAAAAAGAAAACTTACCAAACCAAAACAACCTCAACTATCCTTCATTGTCGGCTCAAATGGTAATTAATTATTGATCACTCATTCCCTGTTTACTTTCAATAGAACTGTCACCAATGTTGGTACACCGAACTCTTCATACAAATCGAAGGTAGTCGCGGGTAACAGATTTAAGCTCACTGTCACGGAACGCCTAGTGTTCTGTCTTTTAAAACGTCAACGGGAAGCACTTCTTCAGTGTAGCTGTTACAGGCAGGCAGTGATCTTGACCCCAATACGGTCCGATGGGACCCGTAACTTCAGAAGTCCTATTGTTGTTTATTCTGGTGATTACTAACGACGCATCAGCAAGTCAATATCGTCACCATAAAATAAGCTTGACTTTGAGAAATTCCTTTCATTTTAGTTTGTTCTTCACAAAAATAGTTCTTAAGGAAGAAAATGACTAAAATAAGTTTTTTTAAAAGATAAATTTTTTATTTATATGCATTTATACCCTTACGGTTAACTAATTTAGACTTTAGGGTTTAGAGTTAAGGGGACTGAGTTTGGGGATAAAGTTTCAAATTTCAAAAAAAAAAATTGAAAATTTAAAAAAAAGAAAGAGAAAACAGCCATTAAAGCCTTGAACTTTCAAAATAAAGCCAAAAAAACCTCCAACTCATGTTTGAGCCAAAAAAATCTTCAACTTTCAAATATTGGTCATTTTAACTCTTATATTTCGTTGATTCAGCCATTTAAGAAACTTGAATAGTCAACTAATAAAATCGATTTAAAAATAAATGTTTGTTAACTTTCTAAACGACATCATTTTAACAACTGGTTAAAATATTTATCAAACCTCGCATTTTTTGCTTCTGTAAACACTTAAAATACCTCTTTTGTGAAGCCATAGTGAAGAAGATGAAGTTGATTTGGGGTTATGGTTTCACGAAAGAGATGCTTTAAGTGTTTACATAAACAAAAAGATGTTATTTGATCAATGCTTTAATCATTTTCTAAAATGATGTCATTTAGAGAGTTAATAGACATTTATTTTTAATCGATTTTAACAGTTGACTATTCAGATTTCTTAAATGGTCGAGTCAACAAAATATGTGAGTTAAAACGACCAATATTTGAAAGTTGAAGAATTTTTTGGCCCAAACATGAATTAAAGATTTTTTTGGCTTTAATTTGAAAGTTTAAGGTTTTAATAACTGTTTTCTAAAAAAAAATGTTATTTTGGTCATTTTATTTTTTTAAAGTTATTTTTGTGACAAAAATTATCCATTGACTTTTGTTGTTATGTTTCTCTTCATTCTGTGTGTTTAATATCTTATTTCTCGTATACATATGCCGATGTATTAAGACATGATTTTCTTTATTTCTTGTTTTAATCAAACGTTCTTCTTTAAAAAATTAATATTTAAATGATAACACAAGTGAATGAATAGGAAGGAGAGAATATATCTATATTTACAAATCATTCGATAAAGATTTGGAAGTCTACACTTGGTTGAATAGTATCAATAGATATCTACTTTAAGATGAACGGTATCCAAGTTCCTAACATAGTTAGATATAGAACCATAACGAGTGTGCCTTGGAACAACAGGTCATAGATAAGATCTGATTGTAAAACCTATTCTTTAGCACCTCGACCAAATTGAACACACTATATAAAAAAACACGAGAAGTAGTTTACACATTTAAATAAATCTGCATAACTGGATGCACGCCACTCTAAACCTTTTTATTGATTCTATATCAAAAATTTCCTTACACATTCAAGATCCTGAAATCAAGGCGGATCTCTCACGACACTTATGCAACTTACGTATCTGTCAAGCACATGACTATTCTTCAATAGATTACACGCTACAAGAGATCCATTAGAAGACGTCCCTTTTAAAACTACAAGTAAGAATCAGCTTGGGATATGTTAGTTTACGTCCCCCAATAATAAGCCAGTTAGCGATCTGACGCTTTATTGTTAGGTCTGTTTGTTAATGACGTTAACCCATTAAAAATGACGTTAAAACCTCGTTTTTATTGTGTACAAGAGAGATGTCTTTATTATCTTTTTCTTTCTCACTTTGGTCCTTATTAACTTATTTTCTTCATATTTACATGATGATATACATATACTGATATACATGCTTGAATTATCGTATTATGTGGTTTTTGGGTCTAGGATTCAAACTTCCTTAGGCACAAAAAGTCATTCTTTAATTTTATTTTTTAATTTAATTATGGATACTGAAAAAGATTGGGAAAATCGCATTTTAAACCCTTTGAGTATCATTTACTAGCAGTTTAAACCTTCAAGGTTGTTCACTAACACTTCAATCCCTGAAACTACAAAATGTATCACATTAAACTTTTAACTCGTTTTTCGTGTCTGCACTGACACATCATTTGATGGTATTGTTCACAAAGTTTAACACAGAAAAAACATGTGCATTTTTCAATTAAAACAAACAGCACATAAAAAATAAAATCAATCACTACCAAATCGAATTAAAAAAAACACAGAGGAAAGACGATAGAGACCGAGATGATAGAGCCAAAGACATCGGTAGAGAAGCTTGGATAGTCGATGGGTAACAAAAAAATTGATGAACGAAAATGAGGTAAGTCTTTAAATTAATTCCTTTCTCAAGTATCTTAGAAGACATACTATTTTTTTTTTGAACACAAACTTTCATTCAAACTTAAACTCTAAATGGAGGGTTCATTACAACAACTGCAGAGAGCAGAGCAGTCTTTGCTACAAAATAAGAGATGTTGTTTTTTCCCTAGGAATCCAACTAAAATAAACAGCATCAAGAAAAGAACTAAGTGTTAGGATATCAACAACTAAACCATAAATCTCTGGTGGGATGTGTCCTCCACTGATTGCTTGGATGAGCTGTCTGGAATCCAATTCAAAATGAATCTTTTGGCGGTTTAGAGAGCCACACATAGTAATAGCTTCGCACAAAGCCATTGCTTCGGCTATGAGTGGGGAAGCAACGTAGTAGCAGTGAGAAGCAAAAGATATGGGTCCTTCTTCATTGTGTAGAGCCTAAGCTAGTCCAACCACAAATGTCTCACTACGCCATGCCGCATCAATTTGAACTTTCAAGCAGTTTTCGAAGTTCATCTTTGCGTCCAATGATTTCCTTGTTGTGTGAGTTCCTATGGTAAATTCATTAAGCCATTCCCGAGCCACAATTATCGCTCACAGAAGATAAACTCATCTATGTCAAAATCTTATTGTAGGGATTCAAGAGAAATCGAACTGAAAATTCATTATGGTGGTTCATTGAGGAAGATTGATGATTCTTATGAATACCTCGGCGAATTGGGGACTAGAAGTGTCGAGTGGAAGTTTGATGAGATTGTGTGGGATAGATTTGTTCATTTCTGCAGAGTAGAAGGGTGAATTACAACACATGTTAGACTCATTTGGTTTAAATCGGAAAATGAAAATAAAAATAAAAATCTGAGATGTGTCTATGATAGCATGGATCAAGAGATAGGATCTCTAAGGTTTGCTGGAAAGTTAGGTCTAGAAATTGTTGAAGTGTTATTGAACATGAATATTCAGAACACATAGAGGGAGTTATTCACTTACCTAGCAGACAAGGAGAGGATATTCAGAGAAGTGATGAGGAGGATGACTACAGTGAGAATGAAGTTGAGAGGCCGAAAGAAGATGATAAGCTAGAAGAATCAGAGGATGAGAAGTGGACAAAAAACAATGATGGTGAAGATGATAATCATACAGATAATAGAGATGTTCCTGATGTGGATCTGACAAACAATCAAGATGTCACTGATAAGAGTCTGAATGAATATGAAAATGTTGGTGATGAGGTCATTGTGGATGCAGCTGATGGTGGTAATGACAATATGTTTAAGTTTGTATTTGTATTTTAGGAAGGTTTGAAAACAGTGGTAGAGAAAGAAGCATATGAAGATGATATACAAGAAAAAGAAAAAGATGATGATAGTAATGATGAAAGAGCACCATCTGACATTGACTATCCACATACACCAGTGGATTCAGAAGATGAATGGAAAGAATGAAACAAAGAGAGAAGAAGGAAAGTGAAAGTTAAAGGAAAGAATAAATACCATGGAGATTATGATAAACCACCTTACATATGGTTGTTTCAAAAGTTTAGTAGTGGCTTGTAGTTCAAGGACCAACTACTGAAGTATTCAATGAATACTCAATATGATGTGAAAATGGTGAAGTCTGAGTCGTATAAGATTGTTGTGATTTGTTGCAAGGAGAAATGTCTATTCCGATTTTATTGCTCTGTAGAGAAACCAATTAACAGATGGATGGTCAAAGAATGTCACATGAGATACAACCATGGTAAATTAAGAAGAATCTCCATGTTGAAGCAAAGTGTTATTGCTGGTCTGTTTAGAGAAGAATTACGAAGGAACGTTAACTTGCAAGCTTCTGCGATTAAAGATGCTATAAAGGTTAGGTATGACATTGTTATACATATATCTAAGTATTATAGAGGAAAATATATCGCTTTAGGGACGATTCTTGAAGCTCAATCAACACAATTTGGGAAGCTATGAGATTATGAAGCAAAGTTAAGGAGATCAAATAGTGGTATCACAATTGATTTATGCAAAAGAGAGGTTAATGATTCTCAAATGTTTGACTGTTTTTTTACATTTGCTTCAAAGAGTTACGTACTACACAAAAGAGTTGTTGCAAACCTGTTATTGTTCTTAATGGATGCTTCTTTAAGTGGCAAATAAAATGGAGATTTGATTACAGCAGTTGAAAGAGAAGCTGATAACAGAATGTACCATATTGTATGGGCAGTTGTAAAAACAGAAAACAAAGACACTTGAGACTGATTTATAAGGAATCTGAAAGTGGACCTTGGCTTGGAAAATGGAAAGGACTTGACCATAATTTCTGATAAACAAAACGGTTTTGTGCATGTCATATAGTTGGAACTTCCTCATGCAGAGCATCACATGTGTTCTAGGTACATTTATGTGTGAATTGGAAGAAGCTTTGGTTTTCAAGATCAAAGTACACGTCTTTGTTCTGAGGGGTTAAAGAGAATCTACGTTTGGTTGAGGTATATGATACAGTTGCACACCAAGAGCTACTCAAGACGGAACCAGAGAGGTGGTGTCGAGCATTCTTCAATGTGGAATCACATTGTCCTAGCGTCCGTAACAATTTATCTGAGAGTTTCAACAAAACCATCAAAATGGCAAGAGTAAACTAGTGATCAACATCTTAGAGGAGATTCGCATGCAAGTTATGAAAAAGGTATCAAAACGGTTCTTCATGCAGACAAGTATGACACCATTGTAACACCAATGACAATGTCTTTGTTGGAGAAAGCAAGGATTGCCAAGAAGTGTTGTTCAACCATACGCAACAGCTATGAGGTGAATGAGCATGACAATGGATATGCAGTAGCTCATCTCAGCCATCACAAGCTACTGATTCTTCATCTCAGCCCGCACAAGCTACTTGTTCCTCCTCTCATCATGTACAAGCTGATGTTGATCTTCTCAAGTGTGTACTCACTCTACTACTCCACAACAATCAATATCTTCCTCTGACCCCAAGCCTCATGCTAAGAAAGATTCAAGGGGAAAGCCTTTGAAGGTAAGAAAGATGAGTAACATTCCTCATGGTGTTGGAACACTATGGAGTTCATTCACAAATCGGCCTTTTGATGTCTATAGAGACTGTGTTTATGATATGTCTGATCTTAATCCACAAGAGCCTCCACATGAATGATTATATTGTTATCATGACTTTTGTTTTTCAGTGACTTCATGTCTTTTGACTTTGTTTTTTCAGTGACTTGTCTTTTGGCTTTGTTATTTCAATGAATGTCTTTTGGTTTTGTTGTTCCATTGTCTTTTAGCTTTGTTGTTTCAGTGACTTCTCATGAATATGATAAAAGCTTAAGTAGTCGATCTCAAGAATGATAGTTGTTAGACGTTTTGTGTTGTTGCTAAAAGACACATAAAAAGTATGATAAAAGCTCAACATCAAGATCAAACTCCATAAATAATCTTAACATATTACAAATCTTAAAAGAACAACATCCATAACCAAATAGTCTTAACATCAAGATAAAGATCCATAAATAGTCTTAACATCTTAGAAATCTTAAAAGAAGAACAACAAGAACCTCTACCACTTCAAAATACCTACGACCACACTAATAACAACAATGAATCCAATTGATGACGTTATGAGAACATTGCGATACAATGTACTCCTCTTCTTCAGTACCAACACTTCCTAATTGAGTGTTTCACATTCTTCACATGCTTACTTCACATACACTGTACTCCTCTTGTTTTTCTCTACGTGTTCACTGTCAATGGTAAGAGCTCTTATCTTGTTCCTAAGGCTTTTAATTTTCTCTTTCTATTGGCGCATAACATCTATAACACCAATCAACGCATCATGTTGCCATCCATGTGGCTTCTCAACACCATACCAACTGAAGATGTTACAAGAGTCATAACCATTTGAAACCTTACGCCTTTGACAGCTATAGAACCTCTTTCACGGGTTGTCATCAGTCCAAGCATGGACAGTATTCGCCAAACGGTTACAAGTTACAGATCACCTAAGAGATATGATTCCAACATCTATAGAAGAGAATACAATTGTAATAACATATATTCTGGCATAAAAGACACACTGTGTTGAGCTTGGATCGAGTATCGTCTTCTCTTCTTCTATGTCTCTATCGCCTTTCTTGTGTTTATTTTCTTTTAATTTGAAACCCTAGATCCCCAAATCGATTTGGGAATGATGGATTTTATTTTTTGTGCTGTTTTTTTTTAAAATTAAAATGACACACGTTTTTGTCTGTGTTAAACTCTATGAACAGTACCGTCAAGTGGTGTATCGGCGCAGGAAACAAGTTGAAGATCTAATGTGATACATTTTGTAGTTTCAAGGATTGATTTGTTAGTGAAAAACCTTGAAGGTTTAAACTGCTAGTACAGTAAGTGACACTCTAAGAGTTTAAGATGTGATTTTCTCCAAAAAGATTATGGGTTAAAGACACCAAACTCTTACAGCCATTCGTAAATCTCAAACTATTACTTACATATATGTAAATGACATTGACTCCATATCTGATACAGTTAGGATTTTATATGTCAAGTATTTGAGTAGAAAATTGTTCTACCGCTACATACGTAATTTACATAAATTAGTTTTATTATGTTTTTTTTTTTAGAAGAATTTGTTTTTACTATGTTGCTATTAAATATCTCTGTTAGCACTTAGCATGTTAGTTATTATGTTTTACTTATATATAACCTCTTTTAACATGCTATATATATTATATATGTGTGAATTATGTAGTGATATATGAATTATATTAACAGTAGTAACCATATTTTTGTTCCTTATAAACTAATGGAATTTTACACAAACCATAGCAGAATAATTTTATTTCAATTCTTGCCTCATCGTGTGGGGCAGTGTGGCAAATTTGTTTTTGAAGTGATGTAACATGATATCAATGATTTTTTATTTATCTTTGCCAGAAAGAAGATATGAAGAAGATGCCTTCATAACATTTGTTAAATGGTCAAATCGTTAAGTTTGTTCCCAGTTTTGATTGCTGACCAAAGATTTTGTTTTAAATAACTTTACTATAAATATATACATTTTCCTGTTGAAATATAAGTCTTACATTGACCTTTAATTGTTTTTCTAGAAAATGGCGAAACTACTAGCTTTCTTTTGCCTCTTCTCCTACATCACTGTCTTGTTCTTGTGTTCAATCTCAGCAGCCATAGATGATAACCAAGATCAACAGGTACTATTTTATTTCTTATCATCATTTATTGTTTCTTGCCATATAATCAACCATGATACATGATTAGAACGATGATGATGATGAAAATGAAGGTGTATGTCGTCTATATGGGTGCACTTCCGTCTAGCGAGGTCTACACACCAATGTCCGATCACATGAATATTCTTCAAGGAATCACCGGAGAGAGGTGTGAATTAATAGTTACACCATTCTCTAGCGGTTATAGCTAATATTATATTATATAAACAAAGTTATGGTATGAATATTACTCTTAACAAATAATATATTATCTCTAGTTCTAACGAAGGTCGTTTGGTGAGAAGTTACAAGAGGAGTTTTAACGGGTTCGCCGCCCGACTCACTCAGTCAGAACGAGAAAGAATAGCCAGTGAGTGTTCTTCTAAATAGACTAAACTCTAAAAACCAAATATATAATTAAAATCCATTGATCCTAGGTAAAATTACAATATATAATGATTTATGTTTGAAGGTTGATTAAAACCCATCTATGTTTTTCTTAGATATGGAAGGAGTTGTGTCTGTATTCCCTAATAAGAATCTACAGCTCCAAACGACGACCTCTTGGGACTTTATGGGGTTAAAGGAAGGAAAGGTCACGAATCGGAACTTGGCAGTAGAGAGTGATACTATTGTCGGAGTCATTGACGGTGGGATCACGCCGGAATCCGAAAGCTTTTCCGACAAAGGCTTTGGTCTTCCTCCTCAAAAGTGGAAAGGTGTTTGCTCCGGCGGCAAAAACTTCACGTGCAACAAGTAAGCTCGTAAATATTATATTATATGAACTAAATGATTGATTGCTGACTGTAATTCACATAAATTGTAGAAAATGATATATCATTAAACATAACTTGTAGAAAATGATATATATTTTTATATTGCAGCAAGCTGATTGGTATATTATATGAACTAAATGATTGATTGCTGACTGTAATTCACATAAACTCTAAAAAAAAAATACATAGAATAACGCTAAAAAGTCATAAAAAAAAATTTGTCACAAAAATAGCACATAAAAAGATAACCAAAATATTTCATTAAAAAGGTAAATATACATTTATATCTTTAGGGTTAAATAATCTAGTCTTAGAGTTTAGAGTTAAGGGGCGAGGTTTTGGAGTTAAGGTTTCAAACTTTTAAAAATAAAAATAAAATATTAATTTTTTTAAATAAGAAAAAAACTATTATGTTTTTTTTTTGGGCTATTTAAGAGAATTGCTCATAGAATAAATGATATATTTTATTATATTGCAGCAAGCTGATTGGTGCAAGAGACTATACAAGTGAAGGATCTAGGGACACTGTTGGACATGGTACACATACAGCGTCCACGATAGCTGGAAACCCTGTGGCAGGCACAAGCTTTTATGGACTTGGCAATGGAACCATGAGAGGAGGCGTTCCGGCCTCAAGAATTGTCAGTTACAAAGTTTGCACCTGGTTAGGGTGTAGCTCGGATAGTATATTGGCTGCCTTTGATGATGCCATTGCAGATGGAGTAGATATAATTAGCATTTCCGTTAATATGGGATACGCCTCAGCTTTTGAAGAGGACCCAGTCGCTATAGGGGCTTTTCACGCTATAGCCAAAGGGATTCTCACTGTGAATTCAGCTGGTAACAACGGTCCGGAACCGCAAACGCTAGAGAGTGTAGCTCCGTGGATCCTCACAGTTGCTGCCAGTAACACCAACCGTGCGTTTTTCACGAAAGTTATTCTCGGCAACGGTAAAACACTTGTCGTGCGTATCAAGAAACCTGTTTTTTTTTTTTTTTTCTTTTATCTCTATCATCTTATCTTTGTGTCCTTAAATCTTTTTCGTTATATGAAACAGGGAAAATCAGTCAACACGTTTGATTTGAATGGAACGATGTATTCTCTTGTGTACGGAAGATCTGCTGTAAATTCGTCCGCATGCAGCGTGGAATCGGCAGAGTAAGAGCATCATTATCCCCAGTCTTTTAATCGGGGTTCTTAATTCATGATTTAACATTTTTTATTTTTTTTACACTTTTTGGCTACGAAACAGCTCTTATATCTCTTATCCGAAGCTAAGAACCCCGGTTAAGATAATGATGGCCTAACTTTCTAATGTTCATGCATATGCATATGACCAAAACATAGTTTCATATGTCTAACTTGAAACATTCGTTTTGGCCCCAAAATTTTTTTTTAGAAAAAACTATACAGAGATTGTATAGTTCCCAATTTATCGATTTTTTAAAATGATATCAACTTAAAATGTTTATGACTTCATAAATGTCAGGTGAATAAGATTTTGACTTTATGTATTTCAGGAAATGTGAAGAAGGGTGTCTTCAAGAATCCCTAGTGAAAGGAAAAGTCGTGGTTTGCAATTCCACGGATTCATACGATGCTCTTGCAAATGGAGCTGTTGCAGGCATATCTCTCAACCGCACACCAAACGTTGCCTTCATCACTTCTTTTCCCCTCTCTGCTTTATCACAAGAAGACTTAGACTCTCTTGTTTCTTACATTAAGTCCGAAAGGTAACATTCTTTTTCTGTTGCATATACAGTTTCTGCGTTTATGTGTTATAACAATTTAAGTCTTACACTAATAACTATACCTCTGTTTCATCAGTTCTCCGACAGCTACTATTTTAAAAACCGAGGAAAGTTATAGTCAGCAAGCTCCAGTCGTTGCTGCCTTCTCTTCTCGTGGTCCAAACACCATCGCAACTGATATTCTCAAGGTCTATGTCTACACAATCTTGTTTGTGCTTATTAATTACTCTCTTTTTATTTTTATGATCTGAGAGACAATAGTGGATGACTTGCAGCCGGATATATCAGCACCAGGAGTTGAGATTCTTGCTGCACTTTCACCTGAGATTTCACCATCTTCAAGTGTATATGACACAAGACGTGTGAAGTACTCTGTTCTCTCCGGAACTTCAATGTCTTGTCCACATGTTACAGGCGTGGCCGCGTACATCAGGACGTTTCATCCTCATTGGTCTCCTTCCATGATCAAATCTGCCATTATGACAACCGGTAAGCAAAAATTATAACATGGATATATAGCATGTATATTTTTCTTGCGCCCCAAGAAACCAATAGTTTTTTTTTTGTTTGACACTCTGTTCTATTTTGGTCTCCTAATAGCTTGGCCGATGAATGCTTCTGAAACTGGATTTGTATCAACCGAGTTTGCTTATGGAGCTGGTCATGTCGACCCGATATCTGCTTCTAATCCTGGACTCGTATATGATTTGACTAAAGCAGACTACACTGCCTTCCTCTGTGGTATGAAGTACAATGCAACAACAGTGAAACTCATATCTGGTGAAGCCGTCATTTGCAATGGAGAAACCTTAACAAGAAACCTTAACTATCCTTCAATGTCGGCAAAATTGTCGGGATCTAAAAGTTCATTCATCGTGAGTTTCAAAAGAACCGTTACCAACGTGGGTACCCCAAACTCTATATACAAATCAAAAGCTGTCTTAAATCTAGGATCTAAGCTCACGGTCAAGGTCGTGCCTAGCGCCTTGGCTTTTAAGAAGGTGAACGAGAAGCAGTCTTTCACGGTAACTGTTACAGGCAGCGCTCTCGACTCAAAACTGCTTTTGTCAGCAAATCTAATATGGTCAGATGGCACTCATAATGTGAGAAGCCCTATTGTTGTTTATAAAAGTGAGTGAGAATATAAATTATGTATAAACATCAATATAGTTTATTTTGGAAAGAAATTTAGTTTACCAAGTATGCTTTGTAATGTCTTCAACATTCTTTGTTGGCACAGTTTATTAAGAACACGAAATTTCAATATAATCACGAATAAAATTAGCGAAGAAATAAAATTTCTTACATATTAATTGAGAATCATTTTAAAAATTGTAATCTTAAGTTTGTATTAATTACAAAATAGACTTGTTGATGTGTCACTTAATTAGGATGTCAATTTAACTGACGTGGCAGCATAAGAATCGATTTAATAGTTTATGAGTTCAACATCAATTTTCTATGGAAAGTTATATTAACCATATACAATATTGATGTTATATCACTTAGAATACCATTAGAAAAAATTAGAATAAAAAATTATCTTATATTTTTATTTCTTATACGAAAAAATTATTATTTTAAATTCTGAGACTAAGTTTATTTAATTTAGATATATAAAAATGATTATTAATTAATAAAATAGGGTGTTAAATTTTATTAAACAAAAATATTAGACGGTATAAAAGTTGAATGTGTATTGAATGATGAGATGGAAAAATTGATGTGGGATGTTAAAAGATGAAATTGAGAGTGTTGAATCTTGAAACAATTGTATATAATCTAAATATAACTGTTTAGATAAATTTTAGATCATCTATATTTTTAAATCTAATAATTTTATTCTGTTGTAGGCTTTTCAGGTTGATCTACCAAGGATGGCACTAAGGTTTATCATGAAATTAAAACAAATTTACATTAAAGACTATTTTATTGTTAAAAATCTTTCAATATATCTTTTCATTACAGCATGAAGATTTTTTTTTTTTGCATATCTTCGTTTTGACTAAATTTATTAATTTTCCAAAAATATATATTTACATTACTCTTTGCTTTTTTGAAATATTTCTGATATTTTCCAAATGATTGATTTGTGAGCATTCAAGATAAAGAGGAAGAAAACGAATAGATTTTCATCAAGTGGAGAATTTCTGTGGACCTAATCTTCTTGTCTTTGATCATATGTTCTTTTATTAACACAAATAATTTTTATAGATATAAAGTTAAAACCAATATAATAGTATTGTTTTGAGCATAATGCTTTTCATAATACTTTTAAATATTAAAGGGCAACTATTTCATATCTAAAAAACGGATCATGCGTGCGATTTAAAGAAGCTCGAAATCTTCTGTTTTCTTTTCCACTTTGGCCCCATGTGATAAAGAAGGGTCGGGTCGGCAACTTATCCTCGGAATAAGACGTGGCAACAGATCATTGGTCCTACATGAGAACCGATGTCAGACTTAGGAGATGATTAACCTCAAATTTTTAAAATTGAAATTATTAACTCATGATTTAATATTTATTTATTTTCTACTTTTTTTAGTTAGAAACGACTCTCTTATATCTCTTATTTAAGAGATGATTTTTAGTTTTTCTTAATAAAAAACTAAGAAACATATCTTAACTGAAGCTTAAAACTTCATTTAAAAAATTAAGATTAATCATGGTCTTATCCTTTTAAAAATATTTTTTCCATTTTGTAAATATAAAATATTTCAGCTAAAACATAAATATTAAAATAGTTACTTTTTGTCTAGAAGTATTCAACTAATTATAAAATAAATGATTAGATATGATTGGTTACATAAATTTTAATAAAGTAAAAAAACTATCTAAAAATATAAAATATTTTACATATTGAAACATTAATAATTTATAGTTTTAGACATCTTACATGTACGAATGGAGGCAGTATCTCTTTAGGTTATTACAAGAGAAACACTGAACATTGAAGAAGTCCCAGAAGAATCTCACTGTTTGTGTCTCTATCCAGAAGAAATAAAGAATCCAAAAATTTTAATAGGTTTTCAACAACAAAATATATAGAAAAATTTGAAATAAATCGTTACAACTAAAAACAAAAGTTAAGCACTAACTATAAAGAATGGCAAAGAAGAAAAGATAGCGAAGCTTCTAAATTTCTCAAACAAGAAAAAATCAAATTGAAATAATTAGAAATGAAAAAGAAGCAATAGTCTTTTCAACATCAAGAAGAGAGAACATATACACATAATAATCTTCTTTTTCTTGATGGATGATGATGAAGAGGATCATGATCACAATGGCTCCACTAAACTAGTCCATTGTAGCATTATGTATATATACCCCCCCCATTGCGATCTTCTTGTAATCATACAAACTTTAGAGAACTGTCCTCTTCTCAGTCTATTTCTCTTACATAAAAAGGAATCACAAAGAGAATCTGTTCCAAAGTGATTAGAGTATAGGCTTTGACAATTATTAATGGAAAGTAAAGGACGAGGCGGATCACCAAATTCTTCTTCTTTCACCACCGAACTCTTCGGCTTCAAAGATCCTTCGCCGCCATCTTCTTCCTCAGGAATCTTCTCTTCTATTTTCCCTCATCCCTCCAAGGTTATATGACCTTCCTTTTTAAAAAAAAAAATGTTTCTTGAGTGATCAGAATGATTCTTGAGGCTTAATCTTTGGTTTCTTGATTTGAGTTCTCAGGGCGTTACAAGAGATGGTCCGAGCCCCAAACATGGCTCACAAGGTCAGTGAGAAATTCACTTAGACCATCTCCAATGGTTTACTCTATTTTTTACACTAGAATAGAGTGACTCTATAATATAGTTGAAATTTGTTTCAATGGTACTTTATTTTAGAGTGAAAAATAGAGTGATGAACAAAAAAAAAAACTACTTACTCTATATTTAGAGTAAACCTATTTTTCACTTTATTATAAAGTGAGAAATAGAGTACCATTGAAGCATTTTTACTCTAAACTCTATTTTAGAGTGAAAAATAGAGTGGAGTTGGAGATGCTCTTAAAGCATTTCTGGTGTAAAACTCTATTTTTCATCTGAGATAAAGTAATTTCATAATAAAATTGAATCTACTCTAATCCTAATTTATTTTTAAAGTAGAAAATAGAATAGTGAATAAAACTAAAAAAATATTTCATTTATGGTGTAAAGTTTACTCTATTATAGAGTAATAATTGTAGTGAGGTCAAAATTTTTCTTATTTCAGACTATTTTATTTCGAAGCAAATTATAAAATGGGTTTGGATTTGCTGTCTTGAATCTGAGAGTAGCTCTGTTTTTCTAATGAATATGTTCTCTTCACAGCTCAACTTAGAGAATCTTCAACTAGGCAAGAAGAAAGAGTTGAGCCATGTCATCTTAGCTCTTCTCTTTACTACGGTGGTCAAGACGTATACTCTCGATCCACCACCAACCAAACTTACCCTACAGTGAGTCTTCTGAAATTATGTATTAATTTGCTAATCACTTTCGAAACAAAATTAAATAAAAATAATGAGGACTTGACTGATCAGAGTAACCATTATTCAGGTAAGAAACGAGCATCCTAGAAGCCAAGAAGACGATGCTAATGGACATAACTCGCAAGATGTTTCAAGAGGAAACTGGTGGCAAGGTTCTCTTTATTACTGAAGAACCAGTTCCTTTAGTTTCTTTGTAAATCTCTCCACAAACCTCATGAAGCTCAAGCCAAGTACTAATTATCTACCGAACCAAAACTAAATAAAAATATTAAAAAGAGATCTCCTAGTAAAAGGGTCTTGAATATATTTGTGTACTACTTGTTCTAATCAACTGTATCAGTATGTACTCTGCTTCTCTGTCTCACGTTCAACAAAAAGAAGAACATTTTAGCAAACGCAAACGAGTGACCCAACCCACTCTATCAGTATAATTATAGCTCTAAGACCATGATTAAAGGCGGGTTTTTAGTAGGAGTTCTTAGCGGAATTTAAGAACCGGTTCTTAACTTTAACAAAAGAAAAATTAATAATCATGCTCTAATGTTTCAAGCTTGTATTGTGCAATAACTCTTATCAGAAATGCAAAGAAACAACCGTTCATACGCATCAGTCATTTTAGACGCGGTGAAAAGCCTCAACGATCGTTTACGTGCCTCCTTGCCTTTCCTCTCCAGCTCCTCTGTTCCATCACTAACAACACGTGAAATCGCCTCCGCGAGAGACTCAACGTTGGGCGAGAAAGTATATCCCAGATGCGGGCCCACAACAACGGAACCAGTGATGCTCGCTAGCCTCGTGGCTAAGACTGGTTTGCCTGAAACCATAGCTTCCAAAAGAGTGTGATCAAGCCCTTGAGCTCTAAGCGTCGGGTTCACAAACACATCGATAGCATTGTAGAACTCCGCTAGCTTTTCTTGATCCAACGGTCCAAGAACGATCACGTTATTAGACCCGAGTTCTTTATATCTGTTTCCCCATGGTCCATCTCCAGCCACTAAAACGACGACGTTTTCTCGTGCTTTCTTGCTTTCTTCAAAGACACGTTTCAAAGCTGAGAACATCAAAGGATGACCTTTGTCTTTAACCAACCTCCCTGCGATTCCAAGAACCAGAGGAGGCTCTCTGTTCTTGACGACGCTTCTAACGCCGAATCTCTCTCTGAATCTCTCGCGTTTCGAAACGTCCGGTTTGAAAACGCTCTCGTCGACGCCGTTTAGTATAATGTGGACGCGTTCCTCGGGAATCATGTAGATCCTCTTGAGCACGTCGCCGCAATGGTCGCTAGTTGCCACGTGGTGAGCGTAACGTTGGAAGAACTTGACTTCATCAACGACACGTTTAGCTCGCTCCGTCAGAGCTGCAGAGGAAGGCGGTGGTTGTTCTCCTTCGGCCCCGGCGGCGATGTCTGCTTGACGGAGAAGTTCCTGGATTATGTCTGAATGAAATGTCTCGTAAGCGATACCATGCCACGACGCGACAACGTTTCGGAGGTGCTTGGCTCGTGTATGTAGAAGCCCGACGCTCTCTGTGTGAACCACATCAAATGCTCTTCCACTAGCGTTCTGCGTCTGTGATTTTCGAAAAAAATAAAGAAAAATTCTCTAGGTTTTTTTAGTTTGTTTTTCACAAAAATAATTTTTAAATAAAAAAATGATCAAAATAGTTTTTTTTAAAGAAAAAAATTTATTTATATGCATTCATATTATTAGGGTTAACTAATTTAGATTTTAGGGTTTAGAGTTAAGGGGTGAATTTGGGGATATAATTTCAAATTTCAAAAAAAAAAAATGAAAATTTCAAAAAAAAAAAATGTTATTTTGGTCATTTTATTTTTATAGGACTATTTTGTGACAAAAACTTAAAAATGCTATTTAAGAGAATTGTCCAAAAATAAATTGCCAACTATGAGCTTTTGCTTTATCCACAATTATAGGTTTTAATTACACAAAGATTTTCTAATTCATAAATTCCCTAGGAAAATCCATTTTAGTTTTGTTTCATAAAAATAGTTTTCAAGGAAAAAAATAATCAAAATATTTAATTAAATAGGTAAATATAAATTTATAACACTAGATTTAATTACTAATCTACACTTATGGTTTAAATTTAAGAGAAATGATTTTGGGTAAGGTTTCATATATTAAAAAATTAAAAATTAAAATTAAAATTTTCAAAATAAAAAGAGATTATTTTGGATATTTTCTTTTTTTTAGATCTATTTTTGTGATAAAAACTTAAAAAAATACTAGAATTATTGTTTCTAATTATATTAAGTTTTTTATCTAAATAAAAAGAACTGTTTTTCATAAAACTATAGCTAAAATTGTTTTTTTTTTGTAAAAGTATTAAATGCTTACTTTAAAATGTAAAAACTTGCAATTAATACAAAAAATTTACTGAAAATTAGTTAAGTAATTACAAATAATAAGGTATTGGAGTTTTTTTTACTCTAAAAGGTGTTGGAATTTTAAATTGTTAAACTAATTAAATAATAACATTGTAGAGAAATTTTTTTTGAATGCTATTTTTATGACAAAAACTTAAAAATATGCTATTTAAGAGAATTAACCTAATAAATACTCTCTCCGTTTTGCAAAGAGTGTCGTTTTAGAGAAAAATTTTCGTTACAAAATAAGTGTCGTTTTAGGATTTCAATGTATAATTTATTGATTTTATTTTTCAGTTTAATTTTCTATTGGTTGAAATATGATTATGTGTATGGATAATGATGTTTTTGTATAGAAAATATGCAAAATTAAATGTTTTCTTAATCTGTGTGCAAAAAGCTAAAATGACACCTATTATGAAACAGAGTTAGTATTGTATAGAAACGCAAAATGGGGGAAACGCAAAGTAGTGGCGTCCAAACCAGCGTTGCAAACGCAGAAACAGTTTTAAACTTGTATGTTTACCTGAAGCTCTTGCGAGAGGGAAGCTTGATCGAGATATCCACCGGATGTTGGCTCAGAGAGATGAAACCGGAGATTTTTCAGTCCATACTCAGGGAAGGAAGGAGACGCGGTGGTGAAAACATGAACCTCGTGGCCACGATTAGCTAGAGCGAGGTGCAGCGTAAGCGCGTGCCTCTCGAGCCCACCAGCTTGCGATTTCTGCGGCCATTTCTTAACTACTACAGCGATCTTCAGAATCTTCTTAGGTTTAGACGGGAAGAAAGTGAGATGGTTCCAAGCGGAAGAGAAGGTAGGAAGATCGATGGTTTCGTTGTTATGGTTGTGATCGAATGTGTGATCAGCGTTGGGGTTGTGGTCGTAAGGAAAAGAACAGAGTGTAGTGTTGTGTCTGAAGAGGAAAGAGACGAAAGAGAGGACAGAGATGAGGAGGGTGAAGTGACAGAGGTATCTGAGACTGAAGGAGAAACTCATCAATGGGTTTTCTCTAGCCATTGAGAGTGACGGATCGAATCTGGAAACTCGAGTTGTATCGTTTAAGACAAAGACGAAGTGATTAATTTGTCAGTGGATTGAATCGGGAACTACATTTGACTTAAGAGACTTCGTTTAGATTCGATTTAGATTAAACTAAAGTCGTGTCCTTTAAGTTATATGCACATGCTCTCTCTCTCTCTCTCCAAAGTTTAATGAATTATCGCAGTAACGTCAGGCACATGTGGCGTTGGACGAAGTTGAGAAGGTGGTGTAAGCAATTGGTTTCTAGATTGCGTTCCGTCTCAAGCGAGGAAAAACGTCGAGTCGTTGACCTTGTGAGGGTATGCTCAAAACGATGACGTGAAAGTAAAGTAAAAAAAGAAGACGCCGTTGCCGGGGATCGAACCCGGGTCACCCGCGTGACAGGCGGGAATACTTACCACTATACTACAACGACATTGTTGATTGAAATGATTCATGTTTTTATAAAAACAATGATAAATATGGTGAATTTCAAATACCATTGAGTATCTCTACGTTCAGTTGTACATATGTACAATTTTATAACTTATGTTTTCCACGGATGTGCCTAAAAACAATTCTAATAAACAAAAGTATTTATTAATCAATCCATAAAATATGTCAGCATTAGAAGTTTGATTATCCCACACTCAAAATTCCAATAGATATATGGTTAATGGTTGTTAGATAAAGGCTTTGCCGCAAAGTGATATGAGACCAACTTTCTTGTAACAAAAAAATAATAATTAATATCGAGTAAAACGTTGCAGATTAGGAAAATAAATCAATATTTTTTCTCATATAGAATGTGAAATTTATAAGCAATTATCAGCTGGTGGTAGTAGGAATTATTTTTAGTGTATTTATAACCAAGAAAAAGTGTGCATACTTCCGTTTGGTCAGATCATAAAAGGTGAACTAACCTTCCTTAACATTTCTTACTTCAAAGCATCACACTAAAGAGAAGAAACATTTGGTATTTTTTGTCTCCGGATTAATCTTTTCAAGCTGTATATGTTGACTTAAACCAATATATGATGTAGCAACTAGCATGGTATCAAATCGTATATTGTTTTAAGCTTTATTATCATAAAAACATATGTATTTATAATAGTTGATAATGGAATCCTAGTTTAATTGGTCTTGTTCTTGTAATGGTTAGCAGATCTTCATCAATTAGAAGTTAGAAAAAGAATCATATTGTACGTCCTAGCTACCAGAATTGAACACATAACTTGTGTTAGAAGTTAAATTTATTTAATATGTTTGAAAGCAATGATCTTAATATTTTCCAGTCTACCTGATCATGATAATATTTTTTTTTTCAATGCTTCTTCTTAATGTCAATAAGGATCACTTGGTCTCTTCAGAATCTCACAGTGAGGACTAACTTACCATGGTAGTTGAAAGATTGGAGTGTGATTGATTGACCATGATTAACTCCAGTCTCTTAGTTGAGGTTCTTAGTTTCGGCTAAGATACGAATCTTAGTTTTTTAACTAAGAAAAACTAAAAATCATCTATTAAATAAGACATATAAGATTATGATTAATCTCAGTCTCTTAACCGGAGTTCTTAACTTCAGCTAAGATATGTTTCTTAGTTTTAAAAGATTAATTATGTTTGTAGGTTATAAAATTTTTTTTTAGCTTTATTTTTTTCACACATAAAAATTATTAGTCATGTTTTATTTAGATTTTAAAACAAATGTCAAAAACAAAAAAACAGCGGTAAACCCCTTGTTTTTCAAAGCAGATATTTTTTTTTATACAAGACAATTTTTTTTATTTTTTTCTCAGTTAATTTTTACATCTACATTAGATACAATTAAATAAAAAAAAATTTACAACTAAATTCAAGAATATATTTTTTACAGTTACATCACAACCAAACATCCAATAACTTTTGTTTTTCTACTGCCGACTGCAGTTTAAAAAAATCAGAGATCCAAAACTTCTCAAGGTTTTTACAAAATTAATTTGGGAATTACCATAAAAATAAATTGAATACTAATTAACCACGGCATATAAACGAAGATAACGTGATTTTATTACTGTCCAAATTGACATGTAATGATGACTAAATACCATTATTACTTTCCAAATTGTCCCATGATAGTTATTTAATCTTTAAATGGTAGAGAAATCAATTTTGGTTGAATACATTGTTTTACGAATTTTTAATGAACATTCACCTATAAAGGTTCGTTAAAAGAAAAAAAAAAGTATTCATATTTCAACAAAAACAAAAACCTATATATATGTTTTTTTTTTGGTAAAATAAAATCTATGTATATTTATTTGTTCTTCATTTAAAATAGCTTTCCTTAATCCTTAATCTCTGGTGGGTCGCAAACTCGCAACAATTGACAGGTGAAATTGTCGTAACGTCTTCTGATAAAAGCTGTCATCTGTACGGTCTTCATTTTATATCTCTTAATTAAAGTCATTATAACTTCTCTGTCTCTTCTCTCTGTTCTTGCTTTCCTCTCTGTTTCTCTAGACAACAGTGAATCAATCAAATGGAATCTACTGAACTACAAGACATCGATTTCTTCAGCTCTTTTTACGATCACACAAACTCAACTTTCTTCACTCCAACCACAAGCTCGCTCCTCTCCAAAGACACGGCTTCTTCACCAAAGCCACAAAACGATGAAGAAGACGAGTACGTTGCAGAGTTGACTCGCCAGATGACTAACTACATGCTTCAAGACGATGAAAAGCATCAAAAGGTACACACACACACACACACACCTTTTAAGAATATTCGACTCTTCTTTCTTTACTACTAATCTTTCTTCTTCTTGATTCAGTCTTGTAGTGGTGGCTCTGGCTCGCCGCAGTCGACTCTTTGGTCACCGTTTGCCTCCGGTAACAGCAGCCCAATCGGCCCTTCACGAGAACCAACGCCGCCGCTAACTCCGGTGACCATGGAGACGAAACCTGTTATGGTTCCTTCCCAATCAAAACAAGCTTTAATCGATGACCAGATCCGATCTATTCAAGCTAACGTATGTTCAGCTCATGTTTTACTATCATTTAATAATTATTCAGATTTTTTTAAGGCAATATTTTCAAATAACTATTTTTAAATTTTTGTCACAAAATAATCGATTTTTTCTAAACTTTTTAATATTTATTTTTTATTTTTAAAATTTGAAATTTCATCCAAAAATTCACTCTTTAATTCAAAATCTTAATTATAATACCATGAATAAAAAAAAATATTTATTTTTTTAATAAAACACTTTAGTCATTTTCTTTTTTGAAATTATTTTTTTAAATATAAACTAAAAATATAGAGAATTTCTCTTTTTTTCTTTTCTTTCAAATACTTCGATTATAAATGCGTTTTGTTACCATCGTCGGATGCATTTATGTTTTTAAAATAAAAAGTTTGGTGTTCACTTTCTATATGGTATAGTTCCATAGGATCAAAAAGGAGAAAGATAAGCAACGAAACGATGACGTAGTAGGCAGACTGGTAGTAGGACACAAAGCAAGGAACTACCAACACCAACAGAGACCAAGGTCGGGCGTGAAGGCGGTGTTCGTTGACGGGTCCGGTTCGAGAACCGGGTCGGGTGGAACTGGAGTGTTCTTACCACGTTGTCATGGTACTGTTGCGGAGTCACGCAAGACATCAGGTTAGAGCTTGCCACTAATACAAGTAATTTTTACCATATTACTCTTTCTTTGTAAAATTTGTCAATCAAATGGACAATCATATTTTTGTTACTGTTTTAATAGAAAAACATATATTACTCTAGGTTCGATTAAAATAACGCTATTCTTTCTTTTCTTTTTCTTTTTCTTTTTCTTTTTATTTTCACTTCTTATATTTCTCTCTTTACTCCAGAACTTATCAATCCTATGTTTTGGGATTTTAATAAAGAGTTAGTGGTTTAAAGGAAGGTTACGTACCAATAAACGACAAAAAAAAGCTGGAATGACGTCGTCGTCTAGATACTTCGAGATTCCTACTTTGTTTTTTGGGTTGACAACGTGAGAATCTTGTGTATATATATGAGTAGATTTTAGTAATTTTATAATTATTCCATAATATAACAAAGAGAAATTCTCCTAAATAGCCTCTTTTAATTTGTTCTTCGTAAAAATAGTTTTTAAAAAAGAAAATAATCAAATAATTTTTTTAAAAGCTAAATTTTTTATTTATATGTATTTATACTTTTAAAATTAACTAATTTAGACTTTAGGGTTTAGAGTTAAGAGATGAGTTTGGGGATAGAGTTTCAAATTTTTTAAAAAGTAGAAAAAATGAAATTTCAGAAAAAAAAATATTTTGGTTATTTTTTTTTTCTGAGACTATTTTTGTGATAAAAATTTTAAAAGGGCTATTTAAGAGAATTTCCCTATTACAAATACACGACTATTTAAAATGCTATGTTATAAGCTCACAGATCCCTGACATTTGCAGAATCGACTTTCGGTGTTCAACAAATTCCATTACTCACAACTGTTTATTTTTCCGTTAAGTAATAGCTAAACTAGAAGTGCTAGAAGGATTTATAAATTGTGACATAAATTGTTTTAATTTGATTGATTAATAGTTGGGTTAAGATTAGGATGGGTTAGTTTAGCTGGTTGAGTATCAATCATTCCAAGCTCAAAACTCAATTATTTAAGACAATTTATATATATATAAAAAAAGAATCTTTCACTTGCATTATTACATTGTTTGACTGAGTAGATTCCAAATATCCCTTCTCACCTATTAATCTCTCTTTTTTTTCTTTTAAGATTTTATGTGGCTGACTGGCTGTTGGTGGGACAGATTTACCCTACTTGATTAGAATTTGCCTCAACTTGTCGGTCCACATTGTCACTCCCTTTCCCTTTCAACAAAATAAACCATTTAGGTTCAAAAATCATTATCATTATCTTTTTCGTAAGACCTTACTCATTTTCTTTTTCACTCAATAAAAGTGGATTATAATCTAAGATAACCTATTTTTTTTTTCATCTTGTGATTTTCCTCATGTCACGTTCGATCATTGACGACACCCAAGGCTATATCCTAACCACGTAGTTTAGACTTTTCTTTCTTTCTAAATATAGTATTAAACCCACATATGTAACACTAACCAAGGCTTTCTCATATTCTTTAAAACACAAAGAATTATAGATAACATGTCAACATTAAGATTCTTTGATTATTTCATTTTCAACTCCTAAACATTACCCAATCAAAGAATCGTGGGGTTTGTAAACCAATATCATCAACCTTTTTGATAAAATTTATTCTGGTCATCATTTTTTATTTGACGTGGCTTATATAATGGTGGGAGGTGGTGACAATTTACTATATAGTGTACTATTGGTATTAAGATTTATTGTCGTTCTATGAAACTGATGTCTCAACCAAACAGTTTCCTGAAGTTATTACTCTTTATTGAGTACCATACCGATCAGTTTGGTTTAGATGTTGATTTGGTTCGGTTCTGACTTTTTTGTCTGAATTTATTGTTGCAGGATGTTCAACAATAATTATACCAGCAAGAGTAGTTGAAGCCTTAAACGTTCACTTTGACAAATTGGGTGTTCCTTCTACATTCTCTTCTGATATCCCTCCTTTTCATGGTACAAACCCCACCTATCTTTCTCCTCTCTCCTTTTTTTTTGTACATACCTATCTTTGATCTCCTTATTCAGTTTTATGTTCTTTTATTATTTTGTGTTAATTAAGTTATGATTTACAAGAATTAGCTATAACTTATATCTATATATACACTTATCACTTATATATCTATAATTTGAAGTTTCATTGTTACGTTTTTTCTTATACTGAAACTTCTACAATAGACTTCAATCAGCCATGTGATGAATAAAGTGTCGGTCAGTAAGAAAAATAAATTAGTTAGTATTAATTACATAATATGACACATGTATAGCTTGAAGTATGTTTTTTTGTAGTGTTGGCTTTTAGTGTATATTCTGATATTGTTCTTGACATTCTTTTATTTCTGAACCGGCCGCATAAAGCTCTTTTTCGATAATTATTGAAATTCTTCATCATATAGATGCTTTGTTGGTGTCCATGAAGAACAAAAACATCAAAAGTAACAAAAGTAGTTCGTCAACTCGGGCACAAAGTGGACCACTGTACACATCGGAGACGTCGGTCGAGAGCCATCAAGAACCACCGGCGGATTTGCCACATGAATGGACATACTGATTAAACATCAGCACATGCATGCTCTTGATTGCAGCAGTTGTAGGGTTTCAGAAGGTAGTATATATCTCTTCGGATTGAATAGTGGGGTCAAAATATAAAATAAATAAAAGCTTTTAAAATCATTATTTTGAGTTGAAAATATTACAGATTTTAAAAGGGGTGAATTTGTTCTTTTATCACTGATAGTTCCATAAGCTGGTTCATATATAATCAATATATCGTGTGATAATGTAGGATTCCATGTAATAAAAGCATCGCCAGTGTAATAAAAATAAAGACTTTATTTGATTATTACGCTTCAGATATTACGTCTACTTCATATGCTTAATCTCTTGTTTACAAATTACGCTTATAGAATTACAGTACTGCATGGAATGATTATTAGTTTAGTATTCTCACTATTATGTGCAAAACGCGTTTAAATGTGTGTAAATGTGAAAAGATATGATATGCTCGTGGCCTCGTGGGTGGTCTTAAATCCGCCGACTTTCTAATTTGTACTGTGCAAAATGTTTTTTTTCTTACTTTCACTTCTTTCTTGTCATTACTCAAATAAGTTGTGCGCTTGACCGATAGCTACCGACACTCGCCGCTAGTCTGGATCCACCTGGGGGAGAAGAGGATACACCGGGTTTTCAAAAAAGAAAAAAAAGTTGTGCGCTTGCTCCACCACCCTTCATGTGACTTATCTTTCTTTATTTTGTTTATTACTAATACCACCCGCAACGCGGGCTGTTAGGCCAGTCCTTACCACTAATCCTTAGTGATAAACGATTAAAATAATATTAAGAAAACGGCTCAACGTAAGAATCGATCTTTAATTAATGGGTTTAAGGACTTGATCTTTGGTGAGTTGGCAACTCGTCATTGGCCAGCCGTTTGCGTTGTGTTTTGCAAGAAAACAAAAAGGTCTTTCATTTGCGCGACCAAACCCGAGAGAGAAGTTGTAGAGGCGGTTGGAAAGGCGAATGGCGATACTCGAGCTCGAAGGTAAATTGGTGGTCTCCCTTTGTTTTTTTTTTAATTTAGGGTTGAAGCATGTTGATTTCATCTGTTTTTAGGTTCAATGGTGGGGTTCAAATCGTTTAGGGTTTCAAATCGAGTTGGGGATTTTAATCGAATTAGGGTTTGGGTCTTCGTTTGCAAATTTTTTCCTTTGGGGTTCTGTATTTTTTTGTTTTCTTCGTGATTCTCTTAATTTTTCTTCTGGGTCTCTTAATTTTTGGCTTATGAATCGCGTTTTCATTACCAATCTGAATTTTTTTTTTTGCTTGGAGGTTCTGAAATGGAGGAAGAACGTCGAGATATGAAAGCACACAAAGCTTACTGCGAGAAGCTTGACTTCGTTGCAAATGCGCTATAGGGGATTCCGAAACTGTGCCCATGTGGATCAATTACCAAAGATTCGTAGATGAAGACGATAGTTACGACTACCTGCCTGGGAAAAGATACTTCATCTGCAAAGACTACGAGTTATCATTTGCAAGTTATGTTTCCTATATGATAATTTGTACTTAGTGTTTGTTAGTTATCATTTACAAGCTTTGTTTCGTATTCATCATTTGCAAGTTCTCTCTATAACCACTCTTCTCAATCATCTTTTAAAATTCATCATTTTAGTGAATATATACTATGTAGAATCAAAGCAACTTCATATACTTTTTAAAACTTAATTCTCATTCATCTTTTAAAATTCTCATTCATCTTTTTACATGAATAGCCAAATATGGCAGACGAAGTTGACCAACGATTAAATGCGGCTTTGGATGAGGCTTTCAATGAATATTTTGAAGATACGTACAACAACATCGTGGAGAATCAAACAAATAAACAGAGGAAGCATGTATATATCGAACGAAATCGCGAAGAAGGCCACAACCATTTATGGGATGATTACTTTAGTGAAAGTCCGACATTTCCGGCTCATTTATTTAGACGACATTTCCGCATGAACAAGGAAGTATTCATGCGTATTGTCGATCGTCTCTACGAGAATATTCCATTCTTTCAACATAGAAAAGATGCACTCGGTAGGTTTGGATTGTCTCCACTACAAAAATGTACGGCAGCTATACGTATGCTTGCTTACGGGTGTGCGGCTGACGTCGTTGATGAGTATCTCCGACTTGGTGAAAGCACATCACTTTCGTGTCTAACCAATTTCACAGAAGGCGTAATACAATTTTTTGGAGATGAGTATCTACGAAGACCCACTCCAGAGGATCTACAACGACTACTTGATATTGGAGAGATGCGCGGCTTTCCTGGGATGATAGGAAGCATCGACTGTATGCATTGAGAGTGGAAAAATTGTCCAACCGCTTAGAAAGGACAATACACACGTGGATCAGGAAAGCCAACAATTGTTTTGGAGGCTGTCACTTCACAAGATCTTTGGATATGACACGCTTTTTTGGATCTCCAGGTACCTTAAACGATATTAACGTTCTTGATCGGTCACCTGTTTTTTATGACATTTTACAAGGTCGAGCTCTAAGAGTACAATACGTGGTCAACGGACACCACTATGATTTGGCTTACTACCTCACAGACGGTATATATCTAAAATGGTCAATAATTATCCAATCTATCTCACTCCCGCAAGGTCTTAAAGCAGAGTTGTTTGCCAAAGTTCAAGAATCAACACAAAAAGATGTGGAACGTGGTTTTGGAGTTTTGCAAGCTCGATTTGCTATTGTGAAAAATCCTACTATTTTATGGGACAAGAGACAAATAGGGATGGTTATGCGAACATGTATCATAATGCACAATATGATAGTAGAAAATGAACTCCATGGATACACTCAATATGATACATCCGAGTTTGAAGAAGGGGACTCCACAAGAAGTTCACATGTGGATATGTCTTACTTTACCGACATGCCTTGAAATCTCGGAAATATGCTTGGCGTAGAAAATCATGTTTGTGATAGACGTATACATGAATAATTGAAATTTGATTTAATAGAAAATATTTAGAATAAGTTTAGTAATGATGAAAATGTTTAACTATTATATTCATTCAATAAATAAAATTTATAAAATTAAATCTTTTACAAATTTAATACTTTTTATTTTCTAAGGACTCCATTAAGAATAACACAATTGGACTAACAGTTTTGATTAGAATCCTTAAATATTCAAAAAATAATAATAATAATAATATTATACTCCTAGGGACTTCAATGGTGGGTTACACCATTGGATTGGAGTTGCTCTCACACCGACAAGTTAAATATGGGTTTTAGCCTTTTAGGTTAACGCATATCTTCGTGCCACAGGTGATATTGCATTAGTTAATAGAACCGACTGTGAATAAAATATGAATATTAAAATTTGACTGAACCACGCTAGCTAGCAGCCTAGCAATATCTACTAGTGTAGCAACTGTTGTTAATTAATGTTTTTTTCTAAAAGATAAGGTCTTAAGACTAGAGTATCTAGCCTGAATTATGTTAGTTGACAACTACATTTGGAGACCCTAGAGAGAGAAAGAGAAAAAGTTTTGAATAGCGTTTTCCGGCCAACAAAATAAGCTTACATAATCACTGTAAGTCGGGATTTGTGTTTTTTCTTCTTTCTTTCAATTTTCTATGCATGTCTTGGAGAAGGAGGGATCGTTGCTCTCCTTCTAGTTTAGATTCCGGGAGGTGGAGGCTTTTACAGCTCCGCCGTCGCCGGCTTATGATTCCGGGGGATGGAGGCTTTCTAAGCTCTGCGTTGTCGGCATTAGACTAAAGCTCTGTCGTCTTCTTCCTTAAAGACGAAGGTGGTTGGCTTTTTGGAAAGCTTTTTAAAAAGTCAATTTATTGCTGATTTGTGGGATGGTTCAATCTTTTTAGAATTAGTGGATCTTAAATCAAGTCATTTAGGAATTCAGTTTTTAGGTATTGCTTACAATCCTTAATTTTCTCACAAAAATTTTGTGCTCTCAAACCTAAGCTCTACCACAAAAGAGATCATTTCACCACCAGAGACGATTTATTCCAATCGCTTTCAAACCCTTTCATTTGGGTGTTTCAACGTCGTTTTCGACTACTATATATTGTTTCAAACAACAGTTTTAGAGAATCAAGTGAAGCTTCTTTATGGTTCTTCTCAACCCTTCAATGCATCTATCTTTTGTTTCATTGGAATAGTCTTTCATTGGAATAGTCTTTGTTAGCTTCTTCACAGTTGAGTTTTTCTCTGGTTGTACTTGTTTAAGCCCTCGAATCCCTTAATTTAATATAAGTAATGGTTGCACAAAATTGCTGATAATTTGCTGATAATTTGCTGATAATGTTAAAACAAACGAATCTTTGAAAACTTATAATAAAGAGGAAGAGATATTTCACTAAATTGCATTGTGCATGGCATCAAGTCTGAATCCTTACAAATCGCAACTTCTTCCTCAAACTCCGAATTCACGAATTAGGAATATATACATCAATAATCTAATAGAAATAATTTAAATAAATACAGAAATAATAGGACCTGGATCAGCGTTTGTTTCGTAATGTATTAATTAGCCAGACCGTAAACAATTATATTTTCTACCAGAACAAGAAAAAGATAATGAGAATCAACTACATTTAAAATCTAGAAAGATTTAATTTTCATTATTACTGTTATTTCAGTGGGAAACAAAAAAAAAAAAAAAAAGGATGAAGCCCACAAAACAAATAAGAATCAACAATGTGATTGAACCTCGGTGTGATTATTATTACTACCAGTGTCCTTAAACGACCTACTTCCAAAAACCATAAACCCTAGTCCAAAACCAGCCATTGCAGCCAAGAAGACTCCTCCATTGAATGACATCACAGCCAACATTATCAAATAAGACAAACCAGCCCTCGCGGTGTAAACCACCGTCTGGATAAGCCCGCCGCCAAAGCTAGCCGGACCGGCTTTCATGACTCCGCACCGTGAAATCCATTCTGACAATGCGGAAAAGGCGAAAATGCTGGCGAGGCAGACCCAATACATGGTCAGACTAGTCCCTGGCCAGCCCTCGAATAGAACCTCCGTGTTTTTGCCCCAAAAGAAAGTCATGTGCATCATGCCACCGTGGTGACGGCGGTGATGTTGGAAGAACGCCGACGGTGAAGGTGCCGGAGCCGCCTGAGAAGATCCACTCATGCCGTTCATATTGTTTAGAGATATTCTTAACTTGAGATGTGAGAGTTTGCTTGTGTGTGCGTGTGGGGTAATTATAAGGGTTTAGTTTTTGGGTTTGGAGTTGGGTGTGTAGTACAATGTACATTTTTGCAACAACAATGCGATAATTTTGTTTATATTCGAGTATTAAATTGTACTTCAAAGAGACTTAGTTGAGATAAATTACAAAAAGATATCTAGTTCAGACTAAGTAATTCTTCTTTTTTTCACGACTAATACGTGAAATTTGAAGAAGTAAAACCCAAAGAGTTCGGAAATCTTTGATTAAAGTTTTGAGACTTGAGGCAGTTCGTCTTGTTTCTAGCTTCACTGTTATAATTGTTCTCACATTATCTTAAAACCTTTTCATAGTATCTATACTCCATGGTATAAAGTCGTTTTTAAGAGTTTCATATATATATATATATATATATATATATGATATTTTCATATCCCAATATATAAAAGGGATTGAGAGATGATTTTTAAGCCATCCACATCAGACTGGAAATTCAACCTATCAGAAATTATGTTTCTTCCACGTCACAAAATTCATTGTTTAACTGGGCTATGCCTAACACACGGGCTTAATCAAATTCATTGTGGCCCACATACAAGGAAACCAAGCTTATGTCTAACTTCGACGAAACGACTTCCGACTCCACTTCATCTTCATGAACTTTTTGCATCTCTAAAATTGCCGTTACTCTGTAATTAAGGATCCCACAACTAATTCAACCCACTCTTTCACAATTAAGGATCCCACTGCTCCGACTCTCTCTGTTTCTCCCACTTTATTGGGACTCCTCCGCCTTAGATTCTTAGCTACAACCACGATCATCAAACTCAATACATCAACAAAAAAAGATGACGATGAAATCGGTAAAGATTTCCGGCAAGATCACTTCACTGCCCCAATTTTTCGGTGACATCTCTCCATGACTTGCGGAATCAGAGTTGAGCTTTCGCGTAATCCACTTTTGGTAGGAAAGAAACACCTCAGGACTTACATGAAGATTTTGAGGCTAACTGCGGTATCAAGGGTGAGCTTTAAGGTAAGGCGTCAAAACTCTAAAATCTTCTGCAAGTTAATTGGTTTGATACATCCTAATATAGATAACTCTAGGCTGTTGGGCACATGAAGCTGGTTAATGGCCAGTCTCTCATAAACTGGCTTGTCCTTGATGAAGTGAAAACCATACGGTGTGTTTTGATTCACCTTCAAACTAAAGAGTATGCTGGATTAAATTATTTAAAACCAAAGCCTTTTCTGTGTTGCAGTGTTATGTGTGTCGCCGTAAAACCAATAGTTACCACTGTGAACACTAAACCTATTGGTGGTAATTGGAGCCCTTTTAGTCTTCTTTTGTCCCATTTCATGTTGAATTTGAATGCCAAGCCCATTTTGTTTGACGTTGTTGTTGGTGAAACGTAAAGGAATCAACTTTCGTTTGTTCTTATGACTGAACAAGTAAACTATCTTTGTTCTTGAAAATATGTACGATTGAACTTGAAGGTTGTTGTTTTTTATGCAGGGAGCATGTGAAGAAGTAAGGAGGAAGAAAAGTTATAGTCGATGAACTCACTCCAATAGGCAGAAGTAAAAAAAGATAAACAAAACCTTTTATGAGTTAATATGTTTTCTGAATACAAACGTTTGCTATTTCAGAGTAGGATGGAGTCAGGGGAAGAGATCGGGAGAGGTCATTTTGATTGCACTTGCTCTGCTAAGTTCAAGAAAGAGAGCTCAAGGGTCAGGAGGTTGCTGTTAAAGTCATCCCAAAATCTAAGGTTCAACTAAACCCTTTACGATGTCAATTGGCTTTAGGTTTGTGCTTCAATTGGCTTTAGGTTTGCATGCTCTTGGATGATTGGTGGGAGGTAAATGCTTCATTGTACTGTCATAAAAAGACAACTTCGTGGGATTGTTGTCTGATTTTTGGCTATTAGATGTTAATTTTTCACGGTACTGATAGTGTATGGTTGTCGGTTGAAGAGCATTCAAAGAAGAAATCATTCATAGATTCTCTTGATATGTCCCTTCCAAGCATATTGTGATAATTCCGAGATTATGCCTTTGTTAACATTTATTTAATGCCATCAATTAGCAAAAAATAAAGAAATTGAAAATCCAAAAAAGATGATTTTTAGTTTCATTTCTCGTACTTTTAGTAATCACTGACTTCTGTTTATCCAAGTTCGTTTTGCTGGCGAGTGATAGTCGTATAACAAAGAGAAGGAATGACATTTTTAGCGGTTGTTTCTCTAGAAGCTGAGATCGACATGAAAATAACTCTTTTTGAGTTCAAGGAAAAAGAAGCTAGAAGCAAAATGTTAGAGCTACTGAAGTAGCTGCATCAAGCAATTCAAAGGCTGATGAAACGAACAAACCCAATCTGCAATAAACTTAGTCTGCTAAAGGTTCGGAGGTTGGCATTAGTCGCCATCAAGGCCTTTCAAGAGAGAGAATCTGCAATAATTTTAATTCTCCAAGAAGCGTAGCAGTAGAGGATAACTATCAGCTTAGCAAGAGTGCTCATGAGGCTGAAGTCTTCAGCCTGAAGAAGTCAACAACATTGTTGCAGTAGCTTTTTCTGAGATCGAGGAAGCTAGAGAAATAGAGAAGATAAGCTTGGAGAGGTTGGAAGAAGCAAAAAAACATTTGCAGAAGCAACTGAGAAGGCTAAAAAGGCAAGTTAGGTGTTGAGGAAGAGTTGAGAAAATGAAAAGACGAATATGAAGTAAAGAGAAAGATTCACGGAATAATAGAAGGGTTAGAGGCGAAGAAACTGAGTCTAATGGAACTGAACAAACCCAATCCTACAAGCAAATCTTGGAAAAAGTCACGTAAGTGAGTAGTCTCATCTGATGTGAAGAAGTTGATTAGGTAAAGTCTTATAAATGTCAAACTCTACATTATAAAAGAAATTTTAAATCGCCTCAGTTTATGATACTTAGTTAACACCAGTAAATTGCTTTATTAATGACATATTTCAACAACTGATTCAATAGAATCGGGATTATTAAGGCAACGGTTACCAAAAAAGCAATCTTGAAGTTCAATTTAAGAAATATATTTATAGGTTAAAAACTGTCAGATGATTTTAGGGGTGGTTTTATATCCAACAAAAAAAAATCATTTTTGTTTGGAAAAGTATTTAATTTAACTCCAAAACGTCAAGGAGCTATTAAGTATGGAAGCACTGTGCGAAGTTTCATTCTATTTTATATTTTTACTATATTCTGATACATAAATAAAAAAATATCAATTTGAATAATATTAATAAGTAAAAATTTAATATACTAACTTTTGGTTGATAAAAATATTGTATCTCATACCCAAAAACTGTTTCATACAAATTTTAGACCAACATTTTTAAAAAAAATGATCAATTTAATACTCCAATACATTTAAATTTTACAAAGACAAAATATTACTATTTATAAAATTTTGTTACATCCTACATAAATTTTAGCTTCAAATGAAAACATAACAATAAAACTAAATAAAATTACTAAAACTGTATAAAACAAAAAATATTATTTATGTTTTTGCCAAAAAAAAGAACTCATGCGTAATTCAATTTACATAAGTAAACTAATCTACAAATTTGATTAATAAAAACCACAAAAGAAACTTTAAGTAAAAGGCTAATATAGTTCTATAATTTATTTAATTGTTTATTTATTTTTCAAGAAAACAACAAAATCAAACATATTAGAACAATTTATTAGATTACCCATACAAAAATATCAAGTCTTACCCGACATAAATTTTTATTTTTTTAAAAGAAATTCTTTAAGTTTTCTGTAGTTTTGTAAGTTTTTTTTTGATAATTTTTTTTTATGGGAACAACTTTTATCTGATCCGGTTGAATCAACATGGAAAATATAACGCATTGATCCTAACCTTTGTTGCGTGGGCATCAACCCAACATTTTCACTTTTTGGGAATATTGAAACTCTTAAAGTTTTAATGTCTTAAAAAGAAAATTAAATATGAAGCAAATACCCACAAGTGAATTGGATTACCGATCATATAAATAACACTAATATCATACCTTTGATAAATATTTTATTTTCTACAATGTCATCGAGAAATAGTGTTACATTTATAAAAATCATATTAAAATACAAGTTAGCAGTAAAGTTATATATATTTAAATTCTTATGAAACTGAGAAAATAATTTACAAAATATTTAGGAAAATTAATGATAGTAAACATTAATCAAAATATATATACATATAAAAGGAAAACGTTACTTATCAGAATTCTAATATTTTTTCTTAACAATTTTCATGCAAATTATTGTTTGCTTCACCAAAAACATATAATATTCCAGTAACCTAATTGGTATTATCAAAAATTTGAGAAAGATGAATAAATTAAACTTACTTACATGAAATTACTTACATGAACTTACATGAACGCAATATTAAACATTCCATTTCCATCCAACAAAAGTTTATTAACTAAACTAAAAGAAAATGGTAGCATTTGATTTTATAAATTTAATTATTGTTTTTCTCAAAAAAAATCTTTATAAAATATTATATAATAATTTTGGTGTAACATTATTTTACAATATAATAAAAATAAAAATAGTAGATGCAATCCGCGCGTAGCGCGGACAAAAGCTCTAGTGTAGATAATAAACTAACTTTGTTTGGATAATCATATTATAAAAGAATTTCGAATATCTTGAGACTGGTATTATTTGGAACAAAATTAAAGTATAAACAAGGGTAAAATATTTTTTTAATTTTGATAAATCATCTTTTACCAAATCTGATTCATATTTACTTTTAACTTCTGGAATAATTTATTATTATTACTAATATTTCTAACATATTTTATTACAACAACTTGAACACAATTTATAAATTCTTTTTTTTTGTTGAAAATATCAATTTATAACTTCTTTCAAAAAAAAGAACACAATTTATAACTATAGAACCACATCTTCAACTGGAAATTTGTACAAGACTAAAAACTGAAAAAAACAATGTATTTAAGTCATCTCTACCAAAAAAACGTAGCAAGTGAACCTTTTCAATTAAACATATAGTATCTAGAGAAATTCCCTTAGATAGCCAATTTTAGTTTGTTTGTCACAAAAATAGTTTTTAATGAAGAAAATAACCAAAATGTTTTTTTTAGAAGCTAAAAAATTCATTTATATGCATTTATAGCCCTAGGGTTAACTAATTTGCACTTTAGGGTTTAGAGTTAAGGGGTGGGTTTGGGGTTAGAGTTTCAAATTTCAAAAAAAAAATATAAAAAAATCAAAATTTCAAAAAAAAAAAGTTTATTTTGGTCATTTTATTTTTTGAGGGCTATTTTTGTGACAAAAACTTAAAAAGTGCTATTTAAGAGAATTGCCCTAGTATCTATCTATATATATTAATAATGTTAAAACTTCTCTTATTCATGATGACGCAGGAATTTTAAAGGGAATTTTAAAATTTGAAATTTGACACATCACTATAATTTTACAAATATATTAATTACTCCATATTTCTCATCATTTTATCTTTAGACTAAATCTATTAATAAAGTATTTAATAACTCATAAATTATTTTAAATCTTTTTAGTTAATAGTTTATTTTTTATCCAAAAAATTGAAATCAGTCTAATAAATATTTTAGCAAACGATATATAATATAATACATAAACTTTGAAAACAAAATCAGAAGAACAAAAAAGTGAACAATCAATTTGTGATATTATTTTTATGTTTCATCATACGAAAATAACTAGAGTTAATTTCACTAAATTATTTTACTATTTTTGGTCACGAAATTCAAGGTGAAAATATGATGAAGAAAAATAATAATAGCAAACTATAACCAATAAAATGTAATAAATTATATAATTTTAACTTGATCAAAAATTTAATCAACAAATAAAATTTAGCTAAAATTATACATAAATAGAAAATTATAGATAATATATTATAATAATACATAAATAGAAAAATTATCAAAATCAAAAGAAAAAATCTGTTTATGATATTAATTTTCAGATTTCACTAAAATCGTGACAACGAAAACATAAAATAAATTAAGGAAATTTAACCAAATTTTCTTTTTGTTCATCAAACTTAAACTAAAAGAAATTGATAATTTCTGAAAACCCATAATGCATAATCAAATATATATTAAAATACAATATAAACTAAATAAAACAACAAAAAATTAGTAAAAATACATTATACAAATCCAACGGAAAAAGTGAACTTAACAACTTTTTCTATTTAATTACTGAACTTAAGTTAGCTGAAACTAGGCATGGAACTCAACTTTTATCTTGTCAATGGCTTTTCTGGATACAATTGAGAGTCTTTGCAGTGCATTTTTGTGGTCAGGAGATCTACATCAGACCCATAAGACTAAAGTTAGATGGGAAGATTTGTGCTATCCAAAGTCAGAGAGGGGACTTGGTAGGAGGCTTCAAGATTCTGTAAAAGTCTTTGCTCTTAGTTTGATATGGCGAATAATCAATATGCCACTCACTGTGGTTTTCATGGATTCAGCATTATCTCTTGCGTCATAGATCGTTTTGGGATGTGCGTGGTGAGACTACATGATCATGGATGTAGAGGAAACACCTTAAGATGTGTACTCTGGTATATCAGTTTACCAGGGTGGAAGTTAGCAAAGATGTTCGAAGTGCAAGGGTTTGTGATGCTAAGGGTGTGTGATGTTGTCTTATAGGATCAGTGGGGTGTGAGGAGACAGACGAACCGTCATTTCCAAGAGCTTCACGCCAAAATCCAAACAGAACATATTCATGATCAGTGGTTGGGAGATGATAAGTTTCTATGGAGGCATGATGCTGAGGTTTATAAGGAATTCTTCTCAGCTACAAGAACATGGGAACAAATTCGTTGTAAATGTTGAAGCTCTGTTTTTAACAGAAAATGGTGGCTGACATTTTTGAGTTTTCCGGCGACTTTTCCGGCCACACCGGTGGTTGTCTCCACCGGATTAGGAGCTCATTGTAAATTTTGTAATGAGTACTACAATCTAATATATTCATACGTCAAAAACAGATCAATATTGAATGAGAAACAAAGCAATGAAGTTGGCATCGTGGAAAGAACAAATTTCAAAAACCCAGAACATGGGTTTTGTCCCACATCCGGAAATCAAGCCAATTTTGAGCAGTGTATATATGATCTTCTATCATCACTACTCAAACGGCTTGGAGAGAGAGGAGAGCCCCCTCACACGCGCCGCTGCTGCTGTCTGGCCGGCTCGGCTTGGGTCCAATTAAGTTCAATTTTTTTGGTCATTTAATTTCAAAAACAGCATGCATTTCGTTTTAAAACGGCAAGTAGTTTTTATACAAAATAAAAACATCATGCATTTTATCCTCTAAAGATATTTAAACGAGATAAGAGAGATTCTTGGGGAATAAGTTTTTGAAACTCAACTTCCCGTGATCTCCATGAGATTTCTGCCCACGTGCAGCAACTGTTACGGAAAGTGTCTCTCGCTCTTCTCTTTAAATAAACTCGTCTCTCTTCTCATTTCGACATGTTCATTTAAAACGAAAGAAAACCAGCAAATCCCTTAGCGTAAGTTGGTTCTAGAGAGTGTTTCGTAGAATTTCTTATTTCGTAGAGACAATCACAAGGGAAGTGTGATTTCGTCTTACATGATTGTATCTTGAGACTCGATATTTCGCACAGTCCTGTCTCACTACGGAGCGAATATTTAGAGTTAAGAAAATAAATAGTATCTTGACTCCATGTTCGTTTATGAAAATGTTTTCTTATCAGTTTTCCATTCGTCTTTGATCTGTATATTTCCTTAACATCGCTTTATTTATATCGTTTGTATCATTTCGGTTTTCCGGCTTCTATAGTAAGAAATAAGAAGTGAACTGGAGTAGTAGCATGTGGTTCATACAAGGCAATCCTAGGTTTGCATTTATTGTTTGGCTTGCAATTCAGAATAAGCTTTCTACCGGTCATCGAATGCGGCAGTGGGGGATTCAGCAAGGTTGTGTCCTTTGTGGTGAAAGAGATGAAACTCGTGATCACCTGTTTTTTGCTTGTCTTTATTCCTACACTATCTGGGACAGAGTTGCAGGTAAGCTCATGGGACGGAGAATCAATCTTGATTGGTCTGATATGCTCAGGTCTGATATATTACAGGTTCTCATTCGCTTACTTTTTCAAGTGGTGGTTTATCATGTCTGGCGTGAACGTAATCTGAGAAGACATCAACAAATGCTCAGTGATTAATAAGGTAGTCAAAAACAGGATATCTTCCTTAGGTTAGAAAGCGATCACAGATTTGAAGGACTTTTAAGAAGATGATTTGAAGTTTTTGAATGAGCTTAGTACTCTTTGTACAAATCGTTTTTGTTCTTATTATAGATATACGAACCTCAACTCTTTTACGATAACATTCTTTGTAAATTCTTCTTGATGATCAATAAATTCAAACTTTCATCAACAAATCATAAAAGTTCGTAAAACAAAATATAAAAAATAAAACAAATACATGTAAGAACAAAAAACAAAAAGTTTGTCTTATGGTACAAACAAAAGAGACGTCTATGTATCTAAATAAATGTAGAAAAAAATGATATGTTATGAATTCCAACAAAATCCTTAAACATAAATGTACAGCTGATATGAAACAAATATCAAAAAACCTCAAAACGGTATTTAGACGTAATTATTAGCGTCGATGACTTTTTCGTCAACTTAATGTTTACAAATTGAAAAGGTCTCTTTTATAAGACATCGCATCAGATTACCATCTTCTTCTTTTTTGGAATCGTTTGCATGTGCGCTATACACTATACCAATCCTATTTTTTTTTTTTTGCTAAATTATAAATTTCATTGAACGATAAAAGGTTTACAAAAAGCAAATCCTAGATTTTGTGCTTCCCTGGCAAAAAGAAGGAAAAAAAAAAATAGAGAGGGACAACATAAAATCACTAAGGATACAAACTATCTCAACCAATGAATCATCAGCCCTTTGAAGGATTGTAGGTGTCTTTTAGCAGTTAGCGTGTTTTTCACCTCTCTATCAATGGCTCTAAACAAATCAGCTGGAGAATGAGAAATCTAATTATGGACGATGTTATTCCTCTGTTTCTAAATGTGAAAGATTGTGTTTTGTACTGCAACCATCCTCAAGACTTACCAACTTCTAAGAATTCCACCAGAAACTTGTTGGTCCAAGTGATAAGTGAAAAAAGTGAAAATATCTTTTTTAAAATAAAAAACTTCTAAAACTTCTAAAATAGTGAAATATTTCTAGAAATTTATGATATAATATTTGTAATTGGAGAATCAAATTTAGTAATAAATTAAAATTATAAATTTAGATGTACATAAAATAATAAAAAGTACATAAAATATCTACTTTGTATTTTCTAAATATTACCGTTTTTGTACGACACAAACTTCGAAAAGTCGAAAACAAGTTGTACTATACTACAATAATATCGTTACTCTTATGTCCACACAAATCCAAAAAGAAAATTGAAAAAGAGGAATTACAATAAGTGCCAATATCATTAAACATCAAACAACTTTCTTCCTATCGTTTTTATTCTCCTCCTCCCAATTAACACACAAGAGACCCAAGAACAAAGAAAGCATGGATCATGATCACATGCATGACATGCCTCCACCGTCATCATCATCCATGATGAACAATGGATCCATGAATGGAGGAGGGCACAAGATGATGTTGATGCACATGACTTTCTTTTGGGGCAAGAACACGGAGGTTCTCTTCTCCGGTTGGCCGGGAACAAGCTCCGGCATGTATGCTCTCTGTATCATCTTTGTCTTCTTCCTCGCCGTCCTCACCGAATGGCTTGCTCACTCCTCTCTCCTCCGTGGCACCACCGGAGATTCTGCTAATGCCGCCTCCGGACTCGTCCAAACCGCCGTGTACACCCTCCGTACCGGCCTCTCTTATCTAGTCATGCTCGCCGTTATGTCATTCAACGCCGGCGTGTTTATCGCCGCCCTCGCCGGTCATGCCATCGGTTTCATGTTGTTTGGAAGCCGAACTTTCCGGAATCCCTCCGGTGACCGGGAAACGAAAGATCTTCTTCCTGCCTCAGGTTGTGCTTGTTGATTATATTATATATATAATGTATTGTTTTATACACAGTTAATTGTCTTTCTAAATAAATATCTAGGGTTTGTACTTTTCTTGATTGTTTTTTTGGATTGTTCTTGAGGTTCACTCACGGGTGTTAGTGTGAGGAGGAGGAATAATTTCTATTTTGTATTCTTCTGGTTAATATGTTAAATGGTGAAAGCTGAAGATATCAATTTACAAATGTAGGACACCAATTTGTTTTCTCACAGAGTTCATACACAGCTTTCTTATCTTATTAAAATATACTATTGTGAACAACAATATCTAGGATTGTACTGTTCTTGATTTTCTGGATTCTTCTTGAGGTTCACGGGTGTTAGTGTTAGGAGGAGGAATATTTTCTATTTTCTAATTTGTTTTCGTTTATGATTTATGTATTTTCTGGTTAATATGATTAAGGTGAAAGCTGAAGATATCAATTTACTAATTTAGGACACCAATTTGTTTTCTCTCAAAGTTCTTGTACAGCTTTCTTATCTATTAAATTATACTATTGTGCCTCTTCAGGAAAAAAAAATCATACTATTGTGAACAACGTCGTAGATTGCTTCATATAATTATTTTCTTACAGAAAATAGTTGTATATAGAGGTGACAATTCAGTTTAATTAATATTAAGTTTATGTTCTTCTGTTTGATTTCATTTGTTTCCAGTCTGCGCTCTTACAATAGTGATTTGTTAGCATATCGTCTCATATTATGTTTTCCTTTCTGTTCCCATAGTTGTGTATTTATTGGTGGTTGTTGACTTGTAACCTAGCGAAATTAATTTTAGGGTGGTTGTTAGTTGGGAAGAAAACAAAGATATGATTCCAGTCCACCGCCAAAATTTAGGTTGGAGTCACATATTAAGGGTTAGCTTTTTATGTCGTATTCGTAGTAAGATAACTTTACATACTTCCATAGCATGCCTTCATCTTATATCCCACAACAATCGGTTATGTCCGGCCAAAACTATTAACAAAATTATGATCTAAGTTGATGACGGACCAAGTGGTCAATATATCTACGGTTGTGTTTTAAGAGACTTGGTTAGGAATGTATTTAAGTCCTTTACTCCAAGTCGAGAAGAATACCACTTGCGCATGTCGCCCATCAGATCAAAACTTGGAACAAACGGATGAGCTATTTAAGAAATAAAAAAAGATATATGTATCTAAAAGTTTTTACAAGATGTGTTCGTGTAAATGAGAGGCCGAAGTATACATCTTCCTGTCGACATATGTCTCTCTGTTTCAATACACCCAAATTCAGGATGATCTAAAAGACTAATAGCATGTGCATTGGTAAGTACCTACACATGAGTCTCTTGAAATTATTATAGAGAAATTCCCTTAGATAACCTATTTTAGTTTGTCTGTCACAAAAATAGTTTTTAAAGAAGAAAATGACCAAAATGTTTTTTTTTTAAGCTAAAAAAATACATTTATATGCATTTATACCCCTAGGGTTAACTAATTTGGACTTTAGGGTTTAGAGTAAAGGGGTGGGTTTGGGGTTAGGGTTTCAAATTTCAAAAAAAAAAAGTTTATTTTGGTCATAATATTTTTTGAGGGTTATTTTTGTGACAAAAACTTAAAAAAGGCTATTTAAAAGAATTACCCAATTCTAATTTTAATTATGTAATTACAGTTAATTATCTATTAACAGGTGTACCAATTAAAAAGAAGTAAATGATAAATTAGTCTCTCAGATTGTTATGATAATTTCTTTATGAAGAAACGTTGGTTACCTTTTCTACACTTTCTTTCTTATTAACTATTATTTAACTATTAAAATTTGTTAAGAAACTTGATGAGGTACTATTAATGTTTATGCCCTAAGAGCATGATTAAAGAAGGGTTCTTAGCGGGGGTTCTTAGCGGAATTTAAGAGTCGGTTATTATTTTTAACAAAAGAAAAATTAAGAACCGGTTTTTAAATATCTTATTTAAGAGACGGTTCTTACCTTTTTCTTTGTTAAAGATAAGAACCGACTCTTAAATTTCGCTAAGAACTCCACTAAGAACCCGCCTTTAATCATGATCTAAAAAGGTGGTACATTTGTAATTGTAACTATCCTTTTCTTACCAACAGTTTCGTAACCTCGGTTAGACCGGCTAGCCAATTTCATGGCCCTAAGAAAAATATTAAAATGTTGGCCTTCATAAGTATATTTAGCAAAAAATCCCACATGTTATTTTAAAACCTTAATAAACGCTCTAACGATCTCAGGTACAAGGCTCGAGGTACTCTGTGATTCAATGCTCTCTGGTGCCGGCGACGCGTTTTCTCGTCGGCGCTGGCCACTCCCGTCAATATTGTCTTTTGTTTCCCTTTCTCTGCTCGTTTCTCGTTTCAGTTCTAGTATGCTGCGGAGTCGTAGCGTTTTGTTAACAGGAGAAAGGGGTCTCCGACAGAGTCTTCAGGGGAGGCAAGAGCTTTGGTTCCTCGTCTCCACTGCAGTTCTTCTGATGGCGCTTCCTCTTTAGTGGGTCTCCTCCCCAACAATGACTCGAAAGGGTTCTCTCACCACCGTTGTATTCTGGTTCACGAGAACGTTTCCCGACGAAATTCTTTCTGGTTGTCGACGGACAAGCAACACCGTCGACTTTATCCGTGCTTTTCAACTGCTCACGGAGTTCAGATCTCAATGTACAAACTCTCGCTTTCCGCCGTCGGGAAGTGAAACAACAAATCAACTGTGTGTTGCTCCTATACACTTATTTGACACCATATTCTGCGACAACTCAAGCCTAATCCGGATCTAATTGGAAGCTCTTCACTATCCTCGCCTCTAAGTGTGATGTAATCTTTCCATGTGTGCCCTCATCTCAACAGCGGTGCAGCTCACCTTCGCCGACCGTTTCTTTCTCCATCCGGCTTCGATGGTAACCGAGCTTACTCCAGTGAACCTGTCTCTCCGCCGGCGAGTGCCATATATCTATCAATCGACGTCATCTGCACCAGCTCTGACCTTCAACCTAGATCCATGACATCTCGTAAATTTCCAGCGTATGCCTTTGATGAAGCTTATAACCAAATTATCAAGATTCTAAAGCCCAGACTATCAGTTCAAGACGTGAGATATTTGGCTGCGGGTCTGAATTCTTTGTATAATTTGAAAATTTCCCATGGGTTCATAGGAGTTTATAATCTGAGATTATTGCAATATCACTTCTTTCGGAAGAATTTTTTATCATCCTCCTCTAATGAGGAGAGTATTTCACCACCATACCTTCCTGCAATGAACGGAGATGTCCTCTTGGGTTCTATCCCGAGCATTTGTTTCAACTTACTCACTGGTTTGTCACTTTGTGTAGCGCTCTGTACGGGGACAGAATGTGCAATCGAGATTACTTCGGTTCTTTTCGTTGGTGAGGGTTGTTCCTCAACAGTCACTTGTGACTATTTCTCAGATGTTCGAGTTTGTCATGAAAGCCCTCCCGACGCATTCAAGGGTTGTCTTGAATTCACATTCATTTTCATATGAAGATTTATCTTGTGAACCGTTTGGTATACTTTGGTCAAGATTTTCTACACAGTGTCCTTGACCAATATTGTTATGACTAATTTATATCTCTGTTTAGTGATTTGTGTTTGTTGGCAGATGAGGTCTAGACCACTTTCTTTCAGGACCAGACCACCAAATTAATTCTTCTTTTACAGGCAAATACTTCTTATAGCACTGCATTATGTATCCAATAATATTTTGGATATCATATTACATAACAAAAGGTGATTTTCACTAATGACTTAACCATTTATGGTTTTCTCTTTCTCCTCAGTCTTTTTATGGTTAATACCTTAACATCCGGTTCGAATCACACCATCTAACAAGGAAGAGAGAGTATTGGTCTATTAGTAATACTTGCATGCAGTTGTATTGGTCTAACTTATTACTCAAATTTTCACAATGCGTAGAATTTAATTATCTTTGTTTGACGAAAATTTTAATTATATAATTGAAAACTAGAGTTAAATATGGAATAATTCTGAGCAAGATCAGTAAGTGTTCAGGCCTTTTGTGTTTGTACATGAAAACTAAAAGCTTTTTGTGGACTAGAAAAGATGTTCATCAAGATCTTGGTTCATCAGTTCATCTTCATCATCATCATCTTCATCCACTTCTATCACCCTTGCAGATGTCTAAGAAGTCGGGAGAACAAGGGGAGAACAAGAACCAATCAATAGAGAAAGCGATCTTAGCTCAATAAGATGATGAAGTAAGGAGGTGCAACCTTTTCACACATTATCAGGCCATGATCTAAGATCTATATCCACCAAGATGGTCCTAAGACTCATAACCCAACCAATCTCTAGGTCATGGAGCATATACTCTTTTTTCATAGGTGTTGGTTTTATCCCAAGAGATTATCTACACTTAAACTTTTAATTAGGCAAGATTTTATGGGTCTAAGTTTAACCTTAGATCTCTTATGGTTAAGCTTGACCTCATATCTTCAATGGTCAAGTTTGAAGGAGAATATTGACATAAAAAAAAAAGAAAAAAAAAAGGCAAAGATGAAAAAAAAAGTCGGTCAGATCACTTCACAAAATTTCACTTGGCCTCCCAAATTTGTGTTTGTGGGCAGCTAGTTTAGACCCACCCGGCGGTCCAGACCACCAAATTTTTATTTCTTAAAATGTTAAAGATTTATATAATTTCCGAAATTTTACAATGCTATACATAATTTATTACACCGGAATTTACAAATTACAACAACCCAACACAAGCAATTACAAGAACAACCCAAACCCAAATTTAAACATGCAGAATAATAAAAGTACGTAGCATTCTAAAGGTCAAATCATTGACCTGTTAGTAATTCATGCAGTTGTATTGTATCTTAACTTTATCAGCAAGATATTCACAAAACGTATGAATTGATTCTTTGTTTGATGAAAAAGTTAAATCACATAACTAAAACTATTTTAAAAACAATAAAGAATAATATTGAACAACATTAAGAAGATTTTCAATAAGTGTGTTTGTACATGAAAACAAAAAGCTTTTGGTGGACTAGAAAAGATGTTCATCAAGCTCTTGGTTCATCAGTTCATCATCATCTTCATCCACTTGTATTGGTAGAGATCTATCGCCAAGCCTAGCTGGAGGAGCAGCGTAGATTGGTGTTTGTTGTTGATCATCTAATCCAACCCAACCTTCTTCTTCTACGTTATGTGTCACCTCCGAGGAAGAAGCTGGAATAGACTCATCATTATCGTCTTCATCCTTAGAGTTGCTTAACTTGCGAATCTTACACAGGACAAGTTCTTGAAACGTAGTTTCGTCCGCTAGCGAATATTCGTACATAATCCAGCTACTATTGCTCCCGGGAACAACAACAGAAGATGTGCCGTCTTCTATCTTCTGCTTCTTCTTATTGTTGTTTCCTTTAGTGAACTTTAGGGTTTGCATTTTCCCTATGATCCTCTTTGTTTCTTCGTCCTCAATATATTTCTTAGCGTTAGGCTTCCAACTCCCACCATCGTTGTCTCCAGTGATCCTCCTCTTCGAGTTCTTACCACAACCAGTTTTCTTCACTGACACTTGAGTCCTTGTCACGAAATAAAACCACTCGTTCTTCTTGAACAAAGGATTATAGGTATGGTCCAGCAACCATGGCTCCATAGCGTAAACGTCCTTCATCTCGATGAAGTCTTTTTCACAATCTTCATCTTTTGACTTGGGTTTTAGATACGTTTCTAACTTGGGTATTAGATGCTTTTTGATGAGTTCTTCGTCTTCAGGATCAAAGTATATTCCTCCATCTTCATCGTTATTGAACATGTTTTCGTCAGGACCAAAGTTAACTCCTCCATCTTCATAGTTATTTGACATCTTCTTCAGGGTTTAGTTCTCAAGTTTGATTCTACAAAAGTGAGGTTATTACCGATTGACTTGTATATTTATAGTACTCAGTTTAAGGCTATTCTAATTTCTAACAAAAACATAATTCAGTTGAGAATCCTATCAACGTTGCAGTTTCCTATCACAAAAAGGTTTTATTAAGAGAAGAAGATAATGTTATGATATATCATATTGATAGATTTGATTTTCTGAAGATAATGTTATGATAAACCATATTGATAGATCTGTTTTAATAAAGATACTGTTGTGAGAAATCATATTTTGTAAATATATCGTATATAACTTTTTTTATGAAGATAATGTTATGATAAATCATATAACTTGATTGTTACAGTTCTAATCCATCACCTGCGCGATGTTATTCGATAGAGACATAGTGCAATATGGAAGTCACAACATATTTCAACCACATTTGCTTTGTATAAAAGTTACTCGCACAAACCCTTTAGCCAAATAACTTCCCTAATAGCTCATTTAACTACCATATTGTGGTTTGTCATACAACAACGTGTTGAATAACATATTTCCAACGATTTATCGTACTTGCTGGCCCTTTTTGTTTTGCAGCATCGATCTGATTGTTTTTGTCTTCTAGATTCGAAAAAGAACAAGTTCATATATGTATATTTATTTTATAAAAGTTTCATAATCGAATAGCTTACACATTGTATTAATATTGCTGTCAGAACACCATTCAAATTTTAAGTTTATAAAATTTACATAATCGAATAGTTACACATTGTATTAATATTGCTGTGAGAACATTCAAATTTAAGTTTATAAAATTTACATGTGAGTCGTACACAAAAAAAAGCATTTCTAAGAAAAATCATGTTATCTTAATTAGAAATCGGTGTGACTCGGAGTGCCTAGGCAAGACAAGAAACTACGAGCACCATCCTTAGAGCACCATCAGTGGGAGTTTCTCGTTGAGAATCTTTTTCCAAAAATAATAATATTTTAAAGAAAAAATATTTTAAAACTTAAGAGATTGATCATATAAAAGTTTTTTTTCAAAGAGATTTTGGTATTAGTCTCTCAAGTTTCAAAATATTTTTCTTTTAAAATATTATTACTTTTGATGAAAAACTCTCGACGAGAGACTCTCACTATAGATGTTCTTATACTCTTTTTGTTCCTTAAGAAATATTATTTTTATTTTTTTGTGTAAAAAATATCATTCTACATTTCCAATTTTCAATACAATTTTACATATTATTTTTTTATCTTTATGAATAATCAGTAAATTTCTATTGAAATTATTTTTATTTAATTAATTTTACATTACATAAGGATATATTAATATTTTTACAATATTTTAATATGCGTAAAATATGTGATTTTTTGAAAAAAACAGAAGAAGTAGTAATTTTTGATTAGTCTTAGACTTAATTATCTGTCATAATACTAATAACAGTTCTACTTCCTACAATAAATAATGTCAAATGCTCTTCTTTCTTTTTGTTGTAAGAAGATTGTATACTGATATTTATTATAATTGTCGAATTGACTCTCTGCGACAAGCTTGAGTGACCCTTTGAACATTTAAAGATATGGGTATCTTCTCCTTTTTAATGCACTTTCTTATTCATCGATCTCACTTTAATGTTGAGTGCGATAAAAGGTTACATGCTTATTTCAAAGTTGAAATTTCTACTGAATGCCATATACTTAATACTAGTACTACTGAACAACACACGATCTCAGATATTTAACTATATCTCAGTTTTATGTGAAGTTCTTTAAGATGAGAATAAATCCCCCATGTAAGAAAACAATTTTATCACCTGTTTCTGTGTTTGTGAGTTGGATTCAAATGAGGTCTTTATTTTTTCCCTTCATAATTTTTTCAGATATGTTTTTGAACTTTTATTTTAATCACTGGGTTGCTAGTAAACATTTTACTTATATTTATTTTTCTTATTATTTTTATAGTGAAAAAGCTTTTTATCACAAGAGAGATGATTATTTTTCTTTGAAATTTTGTTGTTGTTGTTCCCTCTTTAGATTTAGTAGTGGATTCCGCTACTATTTTTAATTATTATGAATAGTTTGTTACCTTTAAAACATATGCAATTACTATAGTTGCCTCATTACTTTATTATATTTGTTAAGATAATAATCAATCACTCCTTCCATTACAAAAAGATACATATTTTAGATTTTTCATATATTAAGAAAACACATTAAAATTTGATTATATATGCATTATTTTTTGTGAATAACAATTTTCTATAGCTTTTAGCCAATAAGAATCTAATAAAAACTATTAATTTTCTTTTAAAAATTTACAATTTTTCAAAAAATAATATATTAGAAAAATAAAAAAAATATTTTTGAAACAATTTTTTTCATAAAATATGAATTTTTTGAAATAGAGGGAATATATAATACGATTATGATGTAGTAATTGAAAGAGACATGGAAAAAGAATTCGTAAAATAATGGATCTCTTGCATCAAGAATAAAAGAAGACTCATGTACAATTATCAGACGTATGCTACCTAATGTTCGAATTTATACTAGACGTAAGTCGAGCAGTCGGATTGGGCCTGACAAGTTAACTAAAAATTAAAGACTAAGTGAGAATTAAGCAAAGATTAATTTTGTTTTAAAACAAAATTAGGAAATTTATTTATATATAATGCTGTTTACGAGACAAGTAACCAATACTCCCTCCGTTTCAAATTACTAGTCGTTTTGGAGTATAATTTTTGTTTCAAAATAAGTATCGTTTTCGGTTTTCAATGCAAAATTTATTGGTAATATTATATATTCTATTTTTCTATTGGTTGATATATGGTTAGGTGTATTGGTAATAGTGTTTTTATTTTGAAAATATGTAAAATTAAATATTTCCTTAATATGTGTGCATAAACCTAGAACGATAACTAATATGAAACGGAGATAGTATATTACAATGGTCTAGCGGTAGAGAAAGCTTTAATACCTCCTAGCCTTAGTGTTCGATGCTTTAATTATACATAGTTTTGTGTTTTTTTTTTTTTTGTTTTTTTTTCAGTAACGGCAAAATCATAATTTCAATTATCTTCTTCTTCCAATTTGTTTTACTTTTTTTTCTGCAACTCTTTCATGACCGACCATACATATTTTTATCATAATACATCAAATTTTTGTGTTTTTCTTAATATTTTGAGTTAAATTAACAAATTTACCCAATTATAATCAATTTTAAACACTAGAAATCCAAAAAACAAAATTTAAGAACCCAATTTTTTGGTCGAATAGGGCCAAATCGCATGGCTTGCCCACCGTAGAGGGCTCCAACGCCGCATAATCCCCCATCTCAACCGCATCTTTGAACATGGATGATACCTCCAAATAAGCGTATTATTTTCATGCATATAATCACTCATACCACATGTGTAAGCTATGTGGTGACAAGATGTAAGATGTGAAAAACTCACATCCAGAAAAGAAGTCTCAAGAATCTCACTAGGCCGATCGAACTACTTTCATGCATACATTGATAACATGTTTTTTTATAACTTGGGATATCTGGTAGGCCGAGATCCAACCGACTAGTCCCCTGGAAGTCTGATCACTGGCGTCAGCCAGACCCGATTGCTTGCAACGAGAATTAGATACCCTTGTTGCCTAACCACATGAATGGGTAAATTAGAGTTGACGCAGATTCAAACCTAGATCTCTTAAAGATATTGAGACTCAATGCACCACCCGACCACACCCAAGGGCTTAACGTGTTACATAGAGCTTACTAGCTTAGCACACAAAACTTGTGTAAGTCACGGGGAAGTCAATAAATTTACTATTTTCAACCCCTATAATTTAGATCATCAATGTTCAAATATGGTAATAACTCATAAATATGACAGCCTCATCTATGACAACCCATCGATCGATTAATGAATCACCTAATACATTAATTTTAATCTATTTTGCTCAATTATCGAGTACATCACCGAAAGAAAAAGTGATTCCTCTTTTGTCTTTTAATTTTCATTTTCTCTTTCTTATTTTCATTCATCTTTTGTTAGTTGCATTCGTTTGCTTATGATTAATATTTTCACGAAAAAAAATTATTATACCTTACTTGTATATCATGTATGTATCAATTCATTGTAAATACTCTTGATTCTCTTTTCCTTCTTATACCTACGCTCTCTGTATAAATCTGTACATTCTACTATCAATACAAATCATCTTTTTACACTCTATATGGTATCAAAGAGGGTTTAATTTAACTTAGCTGCCAACCCTTTCTTCTTCTTCTCTTAGACGAGATTCGCCTCCTCCTCTGTTTCTTCAGTCGCCATGGCTGCATCAAACAACAGCTCTGCTCATCCCGGTGTCACCTCTGCTGCAGATATGATTATACTCAACTCATCTACTCTTCACAACATCAACATGACAAATATTGTCAAACTCACAGCGTCTAATTACCTTGTCTGAAGCCGTCAAGTCCATGCACTTCTCGATGGATATGAACTAGCCTCCTATCCTTATGAAACCGCACCAAAACCAGAACTGACGATCAACGTTGATGGCGTCACCACAACAAACCTTGAATTCACCTTCTAGAAAAGACATGACAAGCTGATTTTCAGTGCTCTTTTTGACGCTCTCTCTCCCACAATCCAACCGCTGGTCTTTTTGTGTCCACATATGCAAGTGTCTGATTCACGCTGGCTTCTACATATGAAAATCCCACTCATGGTCATATCAAGCAACTGCTCCAGCAGTTAAAAAACTGGACCAAAAACATCATGACCATCTATGAATATGTTCACATACTTACATCCAGATTTGATCAATTGGCTATACTTGGAAAGATTCTCGACCATGGATACAAGCTTGATTACGTGCTTCAGTGACTACCAGAGGATTAAAGATCAGTAATCGAACAAATTGAAGGCAGAGATTCATCTCCCTCTCTCACTGGACTTCACGAGAAGCTTATAAATCATGAACCTAAGCTTTTGACTGCATCACATGTGGTCTCTCTTCTAATCTCATAAAATTACACTCATATTGCACTCTATCAACATAAGCAACATAAGCACCCTTCTGCATCATTGAAGAACTACAACAACAATAACAATTAAGGGATATCAAAGGAGGTGCCAAATCTGTGGAATTCAAGGGCACCCGGAAAAATGGTAAAATCAACTGCAGAAGCTTAAACAAATCAATCAGCAAGGCCTTCTACCCACGCCTACGTTTCCTCAATCAGCTTGGAATCCACGTGCAAAACTCACCCTTGCCTTTGGTTCTCAACCATGGGTTCTGGACTCCAAAGAAACTCACCACATCACCTCTGATTTGAACAACATTGCACTTCATCAACCGTACACTGGCAGTGAAGAAATACTCATAGGTGATGGCAGCGGTCTCCCTATTTCACATACGAGTTCAACATCTATGTCTTCATCATCACGACCTCTGACTCTTTCTAATGTTCTTTATATTCCTACTATACATAAAAACCTCATATATGTGTATCGTTTTTGGAATAACAATAAAGTCTCAGTAGAATTCTTTCCCTTTTATTTTTAGGTGAAAAATCTGAGCTTGGGAGTCCGGTTACTCCAAGGTCATACCAATGAGGAGTTGTATGAGTGGCTAATCGTGAATGCTGCAGCAGTCTTCTATTTCGCCACACCCACAGTAAAAACCACCTTCTTTGATTGACATTCTAGACTTAGTCACCCCTCTTCTTATCCTCAAAACTATCATATCTTCCTTTTCATTACCGCTTTCAGATTCTGTTTCAAATACTTGTTCTTGTGTTGATTGTATTTCTAATAACAATCATAACCTTTCATTCTCTCAAACCTCAATCACTTTCACACGACCACTTGAATATTTATTCACCGATTTATGGACTTCACTGGTTATTTCAGTTGACAAATACAAATATTATCTCATTCTTGTTGATCATTTCACTCGCTATACATGGTTTTATCCTCTCTAACTCAAATCTCATGTCAAATACACCTTCATTCGCTTCAAATCTCTTATTGAGAACAAGTTTCAAAAATAATAATAATAAGAACTCTGTTTTCAGACAATTGTGGTGAATTCATTGCTTTACGAGAATTTTTTTAAATCTCGGGAATTACTCACCTCACCTCTCCACCTGATACTCCTGAACATAATAGTTTTTTTCTAAAAGGAAACACATACATATTGTTGAAACCAGTCTCTCTATTCTTCACCATGCCAAAATCCCAAATACCCTCTAGTCATGTGTCTTTTCTACTGCAGTTTATCTCACAAATAGAATGTCAACACCTATTCTCTCTCTCAATTCGCCATACTATCTTCTGTTCAAAGCCCACCCAACTACACAAAGCTAAAAATCTTTGGTTGCCAATGTTTCCCATGGCTTCGTTCTTATCGCACTCACAAACTTCAAACACGCTCAACATCTTGTATGTTTCTCGGTTATTGATTGACCCAAAGTGCTTACTTATGCCTTAATCCATCTACATATCATCTTTTTGTCTCACGCCATGTGTGTTTTGATGAACAAACATTTCTATTCCGATCTATGTCCACTCCAAAACCATCTGCGTGAGCACCAACTACAAACTGGACTACACCAGTCATAGTAGTCAATTCTACCCTCACACCACCACCACAATCAACACCAACGGCACCCTTGAGCACTGGTCTTTTGCCAAAAAATGATTAGATAATTTCTTCTCCTTTGAATACTCTGTTGCTAACGACTTCACAGGAGACACCCTTTTCATCGTCACCAAGGACAAAGACTCCAACGTTAACTCCATCACACCTTTCTCCAACACCATTAAATACTTCTCAACAACAACAACCAACAACGTATGCTTCTCCTCAGAACTATTGCAGTACCTCCATCAACAACAACACAACCAATACAAACAGTGCTCCTCAGCCTTCTCAGCCACCACCGGAACTGATACCTCCTAAACCTGCCCAAAACCTACACTTGATGACCACTCATGCTAAAAAGAGGATATCGAAACCAATCACCAAGTACGTAACCACAATCCAACTTCAACACCAAAACCATTTAATTCCAACGAAAATTGCACAAGAACTTACAGATCCACTTTGAAGAAAGTCAGTCATAGACAAGTTCAACTCAATTGTTTAGAATAGGACTAACTCATTGGTTTCACATACATCGAATTGGAACACTGTGAGCTGCCAATAGACTTTTACTATTAAATGTAACCCTGATGGGTCTATGCACAAGTATAAAGCGAGGCTGGTTGCTCGTGGCTATACGAAGGTTCTTGGAATTGACTACACTGAAACTTTCAGTCAAATGATAAAGTCAACCACCATAAGACTTGTCCTCGACATTGCTGCCAACTGTTCATGACCAATAAAACAACTTGGTGTGAATAATGTATTCCTCCAAAAAACGCTTACTGAGGAAGTATACACCACACAACCTCCCAGTTTTGTCGATGCTGATCACCCTCACCATGTTTGTCGCCTACACAAAGCGTTGTATGGTTTGAAGCAAGAGCTTCGCGCTTGGTATCGTAAACTCAAAAATCATCTTCTCAAGTCTGGTTTTACCAACTCTCTAGCGGATATGTCTTTATTCATCTTTGCCGTAACACCAGCCTTATCTACATTTTGGTGTACGTTAATGACATAATATATCGTCACTGAAAATAATCAGGTACTTTTGGATCAGACGCTACAACTCCTAACAACCCAATTTTCAGTCAAGGATCCTTAGGATTTGAATTATTTTATCGGCATTGAGGCTTGCAAAACTCCTTCAGTATGCATCTCACACAATGATGCTATATCTTGGATCTTCTTCAGAAGTGTAAAATGTAGGATAAAAAACTTGTGAGAACTCCCATGGACACCACACCCGAGCTTTCTGTCTGATCAGGAACACCTCTATATGATCCATCAATATCGTTCTACAGTTGGGAATCTCCAGTATCTTGCTTTCACAAGGCTTGACATATCCTATGTTGTTAACCGACTATCTCAGTATATGCATACACCGAATACGGAGCATTGGCAAGCTGCCAAACATGTGTTATACTATCTCACAGGCACAATATCCCATGGTCTCTTCTTCAGTCGCCACAATCCAACATCATTGCATGCCTTCTCAGATGTCGATTGTGCTGGTGACCCTGGTGATTTTATTTTGACGAATACATATATCATCTATCTTGGCAAACATCCAATTTCTTGGTCTTCGGAAAAGTAGAAGGGAATGGCGCGCTCGTCAACCGAAGTAGAGTACCGTTCCATAACTAACACCTCAACTGAGATAATATGGATATGCTCGCTTCTAGCTGAACTTGGCATCAAGATCCCATTACCACCAGTGATCTATTGTGACAATGTGGGAGCAACTTACTTATGTGCAAACCCCATTTTTCATTAAAAGATGAAGCACTTGGCATTGAATTATCACTTTATTAAGAATTAGATCACCACAGGCACACTTCGTGTGGTACATGTTTCCTCTAAAGATCAGTTTGCTGATACACTGCCTAAGCCATTATCACGCTCACCATTCAAGATATAGTTTGACAAAATTGGTATTGCAAAAATACCTCCATCTTGAAAGAAAATATAAAGAAAAAGACTATTATTCATTACTTGCATATCACATGTGTATCAATTCATTGTAAATATTCTTCATTCTTTTTCCGTTCTATCTGCCACACACCTCTCATTTCTAACTAATAGGATACCATTCATTTTTCGAAGGGTATTTCGGTCTTTTGCAGATTTTTTGTCAACTGTTCTAATACCAATTGTTGGGATTGTGAAAGCTCATGTTCAACTCTCTATTATCTTATTAGTACGATATTTGTTTATTTTGAGTCTAATTGACAAGTTCACATAAATTTACTTTTGTTTTTATTCCCAAAAGACTTCATACTAATTAAAGTTGAACATCTCTTTATATATTAAACATTTTCTGTCTAATTTTTCAATATAAGACTTAGTTTGTTATCTCATACACTGTAGGTATAAATCTTTACATTCGTACGAATGGTCTTATTTCAAGTTATCAACTTGCTCATAAGGAATTGAATTATTCATGTTCCTGAATTTAAATTTTTACCGGGTATATATTGTTAATGGCTATCAATTTACTACGGACAAAAATACATATCTTTTAAAAATTAGTCAACTAAGACAATGTTTTAATGTTGTAACACGTAAAGTAGAAGTTTTTGTAAGAAATTTGCAAAACAAGAGACATGAAAGTCCCACTTATGTATGATACGCCGTACTATATTTATACTATACTCATGAGTATGACCTACTTTCCACGTAATGTAGTTAGAATATACAGTAGACATATTAACTAAACTAATAAACCATCATTATAAAGCTTTCTTGGAAACTACAGTCTGATCTTGAGCTGCCCAGTGAACCCATTTAAATCTGTGAAATCAATCCCACGATCGTCTCACCAATCTATACACACAAATATTATATAGATTTTTCTTACCAAACAACATCAGGGTAAAAGAAAATTGACCACACAGTTGCATTTATTTGTGGTGCAGCTCGTGTATAAAGATATATTAAGATCAAATACTATACAGCTTTGTTTTAAGAATTTTGATTATTTAGTAGGCAAGTTTAAGCACTCACAAGAACCACTCGGATAGCCGTACTTTGATTTTGTTAACTAAAAAGAACTAGAAAAGTAATACCACTTTTGTTTTAGTTAATTCTCGCTGTAAAGTAATTTTCTTTATAAAATAAAATTTTCTTTTCAAAATAAATATCATTTTAAAATTTTAATATAAAATTTATTAATAATAACATTTTAATTTTAAAATATTTAAAATTAAATATTTTTTAATTTATATGCATAAACTTAAAATGACAATTAAAATAAACTAAGTGAAGTATAATACTATGTTTTGCAGCACAACTTATGAAAAGTATTAAACTATGTTTTAGTTGTCCTAAATAGTTTTGACATCAAATCCGGAAATTTTAGTGAGTTTTTCTTCTTCAAATTGTTTGAATTGTTTTCTTTCAAATTGTTCGAATTATAGAGAAATAAAAGGAGTAGATGATGTAAAAGCCGTAAAAATAAGGTAAAAAAATAATGATGTGAATCATGTGATTTTTTATTCTTCTCTGATGCGAACCATGTGATGCAATCATTTAAAAAGTATATAAAGATTACAAAGAGACGACTATTAGTTGTAAGATTTGTTCTAATTAACGTTAAATTATACGTGTTCTTCAAAACAAACATTATAATATACGACGAAACTATAATTGATAATCTTTAAGAAAAGTCATTACATTTTTTTTTGGTCAACAGTCATTACATTTTAAAAGTTTTTTGTCAGTATTTTGTAATCTTTTGGTAATAAGCACACACGTTAACGTGCATTATACACATGTGGGGAACCACCTGCCATTCCCGCGCCATCGTTGATCAAGATACAAATCTCAACCGCATGATTTGCACTTTCCTTCATTATCTAACCGTTGGATCATCTTCGTTCCCAGTCACACTCACTCTCCTTTCTTTTCTCTCTCTCTAGCTTTTATGATCTTCACTTTGCTGATTCACTCTCAACTCTCAAGTGATAGTATTAGTTGGCTTTCTGTATATATACTTCGTCTTCTCCTTCATTGACTTGCGTCGATTCTGCATTCTTCGCTCGCTCTTTCCCTGTTCGAGGTAATTTCCATCTGTGTTTTTCTTCTTCTTATTTTCTGTGGAAATG
>MU106912.1:37594-57705 GCA_012274485.2 Sinapis alba | reverse complement strand
AGGATGAGAGCGGACTTCCGAGAATGGTATGGCCAGTTTTCCATGGCGACAAGTCTAGGGTCGGATTCGAGGACGAATCCATCTCTAGTGGGGGAGACTTGTCATGTCCCTGAATCTGGATAAGGCCTTCGGGCACAGCCATGGTACGAGGAGACGCACCAGTCAGGTCACATGACCTAAGGACAAGCGTATCATGGCTGGAACGGATGGTTAAGGTCCTCAGTAGGCTGAGACTTAACCAGAATCAAAGGACGGCAAGGGGGGAAAGGTTGGAGGAGTTATAAAGCAGTTGTACAAGGTATGGATCTAGTTCAGCCAGCTAGATCAAGCTCGGGACAGTTCGGTACAGCTCACACTCGACCAGGTCAGCTACAGCAGCTGGACCACTAGACTAAGTCAGCTCTGGTTGCGGGACCACTAGCTCATTTAGCTGGGGCAGATAGCAACCAGCTCACCTCAGCTGGGTGAAGGGTTTGTGTCTTAGTCAAGGTAATCGGGTCAGGAGCGGTTGGAGGCAGTTGGGGCGAAGGGGTGCGAATGGTGCAAGTTGCACCCATTCGGCCAACAAGTCATGCCTGTTTGCCCAGGCAGTTGGGGGTCGGTTCTGGCCTTTAAATACAGACCCTAGGGGACCAGAATTGACACAATTTTCCCCTAAGGAAAGCTCTGCCAAAATCTTGACAGAGAGAAAGAAAGAAAGAGAGAGAGAGAGATCAAGGCTTGGCTGTGTGTGTTGGTGATTGATTCCGATCAGGAGTTGGCTTGTGTGGAGTGGAGATCGATTGAGGATGGGAACCAGAGGCAAGGATAAGGATTTGGAGAAGGGCTTGAGCACTCCAGAGCGCACGCCCAAGGTGAGTGGGATGGACCGATCCATCCTGCCATGGCCGCGGCATAATGCCGTGTGGCTCTGGTTGGTTTGGTGGTTCCAGACCCATTTTGTAACGTCCCGACCGTCCACAGCTAATGGGCCACCCACGCCCGCTCTCTCGGCCCGTGGACCCCATCCCGTTCCAACGGTCGGTCCGTTAATTTCCAAGGCTCGAAATCATTGTTTACTGACCCTGCAATCACCACATGACCTTTCCCCATGCCTTGGCCTCACTTACACGGTATCACGAATCACTTCCCGATAGGTCACCCATCCTTAGACTACTCCCGCTCAAGCACGCTTAACTCTGGAGTTCTAAACAGATGTGCTCCCGAAAAGGTAAGTGCACTTTGGTGACATAAGTAGCCAAATCAATTCTCTTAAGCCTTTCCATATATCACAACTCGGGATGTTACAATTCATCCCCTCTCAAAGAACGCAACGTCCTCGTTGCGCCCCACGACAGGTCTTAAGACGCCTCTCGGGTCAGAACCGAGATGGCTAACCAGCTCTGATACCACTTGTAACGCCCCGACCGCCCACAGCTAATGGGCCACCCACGCCCGCTCTCTCGGCCCGTGGGCCCCATCCCGTTCCAACGGTCGGTCCGTTAATTTTCCAAGGCTCAAAATCATTGTTTACTAACCTTGCAATCACCACATGACCTTTTCCCGTGCTTTGGCCTCACTCACACGGTATCGCGAATCACTTCCCGATAGGTCACCCATCCTTAGATTACTCCAGCTCAAGCACGCTTAACTCTGGAGTTCTAAACTTATGTGCTCCCGAAAAGGTAAGTGCACTTTGGTGACATAAGTAGCCAAATCAATTCTCTTAAGCCTTTCCATATATCACAACTCGGGATGTTACACATTTCTTCCCATTTTCTTATTTGATTTCCTTCTCCTCTTTTATATTCTTTATATGGATGTCGAGTTCATATTAATGTGACTGGTCCAAGGCTTTGGCCGGTCCAGGAACATAGTCCTTGGCCTTAGGCCGGACAGGTCTTGGTCGGGTTCTGTATGCTCCGGTGGGATTCTTTGAATTCCGATCATGGATTCCTCTTAATGGGGATTTATCATGAATTATCATGGGTTTTATTAGGTTTTACCTAATTGATTCATGGACGGTCAGTTATGGCCATTTTGGCTGATTGTGGCCGAGATCAATAGGATCGAGGCCGGTTCTTTGGATTCTGATTATGGATTATTCTTAGTTAGGATTTATAGGGAATTTTCATGAATTTTAATTAGTTTTTGGGAATTTATTTGAATAGGTCAGATTTGGGAACTAGCCATGGTCGATTGTGGTTTGGTGTGGACAACGGGAATGGTCCACATGGAACCAGTCAGGCCGTTTGTTGAGTAGTGGTCCAGGACGTCCTGGGGGATGTCCTGGGTGTGGCCGTGTGCCTTGTGAATTGAATGGATAGGATATAGTGCATAGAATAGGAGAACCGAACCATGCAATGTAGACTTGGTATGTTAGGGTATGGGATTGTACTCATACATATGTCTTGAGATGATGTTGCTTTAAGGATCAGACCAGGACCGTGGCAAGGCCAAGGAACCATGAAGACCTGAGCCGTGGATGGATGTGTGGGTTGTGGGATAGTATAGTTAGTATGAACACATAAACTTATGATAGCCTATTGTGCAACTGCATCTATGTATTGGATCACAAGTTTTATATTAATAAAGATACAATTTCTCTTATCTGAATAGACTTAGGAATCGAAATGTTTGAACCTCATATGATTGAAAAACGACTTAGAGAAATATTCGACCTTAAAAGTGAACAAAAATTACATGAATAGTTTGGTAAGGCTTTGGGTCCTAGTTGGGTCCTTTGGACCAGGATCGGGTCTTACACCATCAGTACATGAAAATGACCCATACATACTGATAGGCTTATACTATCAGCCATCCGTACTGCCTGGGAGGACCAAGGACTGTCCAGACTGGTCCATCATGCCATGAAAAACGACCCATAAATATTGATAGGCTGATATGATCAGCCTTATCCGTACTGAATGGAAGGATTTAACTCAACAGACCATGGACTGACTGCACTGGTCCCATCAATACATGAAAAATGACCCATACGAACTGATAGGATGATACGATCAGCCATCCGTACTGCCTGGAAGGACCAATGACTGTCTAAACTTGGTCCATCAGTCCATAAAAAATCGACCCCTACGTACCGAATTGCTGATATGATCAGCTTTATCCGTACTGAATGGAAGGATTTAACTCAACAAACCATGGACTGTCCGGACTGGTCCCATCAGTACATGAAAAATGACCCATACGTACTAATAGGCTGATACGATCAGCCATTTGTACTGCCTGGAAGTACCAAGGACTGTCCAGACTGGTCCATCATGCCATGCAAAATGACCCATAAATACTGATAGGCTGATATGATCAGCCTTATACATACTAAATGGAAGGATTTAACTCAATGGACCATGGACTGACTGGGCTGGCCCTATCAGTACATGAAAAATGACCCATATGTACTGATAGGCTTATACGATCAGCTATCCGTACTGCCTGGAAGGGCCAAGGACTGTCTAGACTTGGTCAATCAGTCCATAAAAAATCGACCCATACGTACCGAAATGCTGATATGATCAGCCTTATTCATACTGAATGGAAGGATTTAACTCAACAAACCATGGACTGTCCGGACTGGTCCCATCAATACATGAAAATGACCCATACATACTGATAGGCTTATACGATCAGCCATCCGTACTGCCTGGAAGGACCAAGGACTGTCCAAACTGGTCCATCATGCCATGAAAAATGACCCATAAATACTGATAGGCTGATATGATCAGCGTTATCCATACTGAATGGAAGGATTGAACTCAACGGACCATGGACTGAATAGACTGGCTCCATCAGTACATGAAAATTGACCTATACGTACTTATAGGCTTATACGATCAGTCATCCGTACTGCCTGGAAGGACCAAGGACTGTCTAGACTTGGTCCATCAGTCCTTAAAAAAATGACCCATACTTACCGAAATGCTGATATGATAAGCGTTATCCGTACTGAATGGAGGGATTAAACTCAACAAACCATGGACTGTCCGGACTGGTCCCATCAGTACATGAAAAATGACCCATACGTACTAATAGGCTGATACGATCAGCCATCTGTACTGCCTGGAAGGACCAAGAGCTGTCAAGCCTGGTCCATCAGGGCTTGAAAAATTGACCCATACCTACTGATAGGCTGATATGACAAGCCTTATCCATACTGAATGGAAGAATTTAACTCAACGAACCATGGACTTTCAACACTGGTCCCATCAGTACATGAAAAATGACCCATACGTATTGATAGGCTTATACGATCAGCCATCCGTACTGCATGGAGGAACCAAAAATGTCCAGACTGGTCCATCAGCCCATTAAAAATTGACTCATACGTACTGATAGGCTTATATGATCAGCCTTATCCATACGGATGGAAGAAATTAACTCAACGGACCATGAACTGTCTGGACTTGTCCCATCAGTACACGAGAAATGACCCATACGTATTGATAGCCTGATACAATCAGCCATCCGTACTGCCTAGAAGGGCCAAGGACTGTCTAGACTTGGTCCATCAGTCCATAAAAATTCAACCCATACGTACCGATAGGCTGATATGACCAGCCTTATTCGTACTGAGTGGAAGGATTTAACTCAACAAACCATGGACTGTCCAGACCGGTCCCATCAGTACATGAAAAATGACTCATACATACCAATAGGCTGATACGATCAGCCATCTGTACTGCCTGGAAGGACCAAGGACTGTCAAGACTTGTCCATCAGGGCATGAAAAATTGACCCATACCTACTGATAGGCTGATATGATCAGCCTTATCCTAACTAAATTGAAGGATTTAACTCAACAGACCATGGACTCTTTGGACTGGTCCCATTAGTACATGAAAAATGACCAATACATATTGATTGGCTGATACAATCAGCCATCCGTACTGCCTGGAGGGACCAAGGACTGTCCATACTGGTCCATCAGGCCATGAAAAAAGCGACCCATACGTACTGATAGGCTGATATGATCAGCCTTATCCACACTGAATGGAAGGATTTAACTCAACTGACCATGAACTGTCTGGATCGGTCCCATCAGTAAATGAAAAATGACTCATACGTACTGATAGGCTGATACGATCAGCAATCTATACTGCCTGGAAGGACCAAGGAATTTCTAGACTTGGTCTATCAGTCCATAAAAAATCGACCCATACGTACTGAAATGCTGATATGATCAGCCTTATTCGTACTGAATGTAAGGATTTAACTCAACAAACCATGGACTGTCCGGACTGGTCCCATCAGTACATGAAAATGACCCATACATACTGATAGGCTTATACGATCAGCCATCCGTACTTCCTGGAAGGACCAAGGACTGTCCAAACTAGTCCATCATGCCATGAAAAATGACCCATAAATACTGTTAGGCTGATATGATCATCCTTATCCGTACTGAATGGAAGGATTTAACTCAACGGACCATGGACTGACTGGGCTGGTCCCATAAGTACATGAAAAATGACCCATACGTACTAATAGGCTGATACGATCAGCCATCTGTACTGCCTGGAAGAAACAGGACTGTCAAGACTGGACCATCAGGGCATGAAAAGTTGACCCACACCTACTGATAGGCTGATATGATCAGCCTTATCCGTACTGAATTGAAGGATTTAACTCAACGGACCATGGACTGTCCAGACAGGTCCCATCAGTACATGAAAAAGGACCAATACATATTGATTGGCTGATACGATCAGCCTTATCCATACTGAATGGAAGAATTTAACTCAACGGACCATGAACTGTCTGGACTTGTCCCATCAGTACACGAGAAATGACCCATACGTATTGATACGCTGATACAATCAGCCATCCGTATTGCCTAGAAGGACCAAGGACTGTCTAGACTTGGTCCGTCAGTCCATAAAAAATCAACCCATACGTACCGATAGGCTGATATGATCAGCCTTATCCGTACTGAATGGAAGGATTTAACTTAACAAACATGTACTGTCCAGACTGGTCCCATCAGTACATGAAAATGACCCATACATACTGATAGGCTTATACGATCAGCCATCCGTACTGCCTGGAAGGACCAAGGACTGTCCAGACTGGTCCATCATGCCTTGCAAAATGAGCCATAAATACTGATAGGCTGATATGATCAGCCTTATCCGTACTGAATGGAAAGATTTAAGTCAACGGACCATGGACTGACTGGGCTGGTCCCATCAGTACATGAAAAATGACCCATACGTACTGATAGGCTGATACGATCAGCCATTCGTACTACCTGGAAGGACCAAGGAATTTCTAGACTTGGTTTGATCGTATCAGCCTATAAGTACGTATGGGTCATTTTTCATGTACTGATGGGGCCAGTCCGGACAGTCCATGGTTTGTTGAGTTAAATCATTCCATTCAGTATAGATATGGATGATTATATCAGCATGTTGGTACGTATGTGTCTATTTTTTATGAACTGATGGACCAAGTCTAGACAGTCCTTGGTCCTTTTCCAGGCAGTACGGATGGCTGATCGTATCAGCCTATGAGTACGTATGGGTCATTTTTCATGTACTGATGGGACCAGTGTTGACATTCCATGGTTCGTTGAGTTAAATCATTCCATTCAGTACGGATAAGGCTGATCATATTAGCCTATCAGTACGTATAGGTCGAGTTCTTATGCCCTGATGGACCAAGTCTAGACAATCTGGGGTCCTTCCAGGCAGTACGGAAGGCTGATCGTATCAGCCTATGAGTACGTATGGGTCGTTTTTCATGTACAGATGGGACCAGTCCGGACAGTACATGGTCCGTTGAGTTAAATCTTCAATTCAGTACGGATAAGGCTGATCATATAAGCCCATCAGTACGTATGGGTCAATTTTTCATGCCCTGATGGACCAGTCTTGACAATCCTTAATCCTTCCAGGCAATTTAAATGGCTGATCGTATCAGCCTATGAGTAAGTATGGGTCATTTTTCATGTACTGGTGTGACCAGTCCGGACTGTTCATGGTCCGTTAAGTTAAATCCTTCCATTCAGTATGGATAAGGCTGATCAAATCAACCTATCAGTACGTATAGGTCAAGTTTTTATGCCCTGATGGACCAAGTATGGACAATCCGGGATCCTTCCAGGCAGTACGGATTGCTGATCGGATCAGCGTATCAGTACGTATGGGTCATTTTTCATGTACTGATGGGACCAGTCCGGACAGTCCATGGTCCGTTGAGTTAAATCCTTCAATTTAGAACGGATAAGGCTATCGGTACATATGTGTCGATTTTTTATGCCCTGATGGACTAATTCTGGACAGTCCGGGGTCCTTCCAGCCAGTACGGATGGCTGATCGTATCAGCATATAAGTACGTATGGGTCATTTTTCATGGGACCAGTCTGGACAGTCCATGGTCCGTTGAGTTAAATCCTTCAATTCAGTACGGATAAGGCTGATCATATCAGCGTATCAGTACGTCTGGGTCGATTTTTAATGCCCTGATGGACCAGTCTTGACAGTCCTTGGTCCTTCCAGGCAGTACAAATGGTTGATCGTATCAGCCTATTTGTACGTATGGGTCATTTTTCATGTACTGATGGGACCAGTCCGGACAGTCCATGGTTTGTTGAGTTAAATCATTCCATTCAGTACAGATAAGGATGATCATATCAGCATACGTATGAGTCATTTTTCATGTACTTTAGTGACCAGTCGAGACAGTCCACGGTCCGTTGAGTAGAATCCTTCCATTTTTATGCCATGGATGGACCAAGTGTGAACAGTCCGGGGTCCTTCCAGGCAGTACGGATGGCTTATCGTATCAGCGTATCAGTACGTATGGGTCATTTTTTCATGTACTGATGGGACCAGTCCGGATAGTCCATGGTCCGTTGAGTTAAATCCTTCAATTCAGTACGGATAAGTCTGATCATATCAGCGTATCAGTACGTCTGGGACGATTTTTCATGCCCTGATGGAACAGTCTTGACAGTCCTTGGTCCTTCCAGGCAGTACAAATGGCTGATCGTATCAGCCAATCAGTACGTATGGGTCATTTTTCATGTACTAAGGGGACCATTCCGGACAGTCCATGGTCCGTTGAGTTAAATCCTTCAATTCAGTACGGATAAGGCTGATCATATCAGCATGTCGGTACGTATGGGTCGATTTTTTATGGATTGATGGACCAAGTCTAGACAGTCCTTGGTCCTTCCAGGCAGTACGGATGGCTGATCGTATCAGCCTATCAGTACGTATGGGTCATTTTTCATGTACTGATGGGACTAGTCTCGACAGTCCATGCTCCATTGAGTTAAATCCCTCAATTCAGTACCAATAAGGCTGATCTTATCAGCCTATCAGTACGTATGAGTCGATTTTTCATGCCCTGGTGGACCAGTCTTAACAGTCGTTGGTTCTTCCAGGCAGTAAAAATGGCTGATCGTATTAACCTATTTGTACGTATGTGTCATTTTTCATGTACTGATGGAACCAGTCCTGATAGGCCATGGTTTGTTGAGTTAAATCCTTCCATTTAGTACAAATAAGGATGATCATATCAGCATGTTGGTACGTATGGGTGGATTTTTGTGGACTGATGGACCAAGTCTAGACAGTCCTTGGTCCGTCCAGGCAGTACCAATGGCTGATCGTATCAGCCTATGAGTACGTATGGGTCATTTTTCATGTACTGATGTGACCAGTACGGACAGTCCATGGTCTGTTAAGTTAAATCCTTCCATTCAGTATGGATAATGCTGATCATATCAGCCTATCTGTAGGTATTGGTCGATTTTTCATTCCCTGATGGACCAAGTTTGGACAGTCCTTGGTCCTTCTAGGAAGTACGGATGGCTGATCGTATCAGCCAATCAGTACGTATGGGTCATTTTTCATGTATTGATGGGACCATTCCGGACAGTCCATGGTCATTTGAGTTAAATCCTTCAATTTAGTACGGCTAAGGCTGATCATATCAACCTATCAGTAGGTATGGGTCAATTTTTTATGCCCTGATTCACCAGTCTTGACAGTCCTTGGTCCTTCAAGGCAGTACAAATGGCTGATCGTATCAGCCTATTAGTATGTATGAGTCATTTTTCATGTACTGATGGGACCAGTCCAGACAGTCCATGGTTTGTTGAGTTAAATCCTTCCATTCAGTACAGATAAGGCTGAACATATCAGCATGTTGGTACGTATCGGTCAATTTTTTATGGAATGATGGACCAAGTCTAGACAGTCTTTATTCCTTCCAGGCAGTACGAATGGCTGATTGTATCAGCCTATCAGTACGTATGGGTCATTTTTTATGTACTGATGGGCCCAGTCCAGTCAGTCCATGGTCCATTGAGTTAAATCCTTCTATTCAGTACGGATAAGGCTGATCATAATAGCCTATCAGTATTTATGGGTCATTTTTTCATGGCATGATGGAACAGTCTGGACAGTCCTTGGTCCTTCCAGGCAGTACGGATAGCGGATCGTATAAGCCTATCAGTATGTATGGGTCATTTTCATGTACTTATGGGACCAGTCTGGACAGTCCATGGTCTGTTGAGTTAAATTCTTCAATTCAGTACGGACAAAGCTGATCATATCAGCCTATCAGTACGTATAGGTCGATTTTTCATGGCATGATGGACCAGTATGGACAGTCCTTCTAGGCAGTACGGATGGCTGATCGTATCAGCCTATCATTACATATGGGTCATTTTTCATGTACTGATGGGACCAGTCTAGACAGTCCATGGTCCATTGAGTTAAATCCCTCAATTCAGTACGAATAAGGCTGATTGTATCAGCCTATCAGTACGTATGGGTCGATTTTTCATGCCCTGGTGGACCAGTCTTAACAGTCGTTGGTTCTTCCAGGCAGTAAAAATGGCTGATCGTATTAACCTATTTGTACGTATGGGTCATTTTTCATGTACTGATTGAACCAGTCCTGATAGGCCATGGTTTGTTGAGTTAAATCCTTCCATTTAGTACAAATAAGGATGATCATATCAGCATGTTGGTACGTATGGGTGGATTTTTGTGGACTGACGGACCAAGTCTAGACAGTCCTTGGTCCGTCCAGGCAGTACAAATGGCTGATCGTATCAGCCTATGAGTACGTATGGGTCATTTTTCATGTACTGATGTGACCAGTACGGACAGTCCATGGTCTGTTAAGTTAAATCCTTCCATTCAGTATGGATAATGCTGATCATATCAGCCTATCTGTAGGTATTGGTCGATTTTTCATTCCCTGATGGACCAAGTTTGGACAGTCCTTGGTCCTTCTAGGAAGTACGGATGGCTGATCGTATCAGCCAATCAGTACGTATGAGTCATTTTTCATGTATTGATGGGACCATTCCGGACAGTCCATGGTCATTTGAGTTAAATCCTTCAATTTAGTACGGCTAAGGCTGATCATATCGACCTATCAGTAGGTATGGGTCAATTTTTTATGCCCTGATTCACCAGTCTTGACAGTCCTTGGTCCTTCAAGGCAGTACAAATGGCTGATCGTATCAGCCTATTAGTATGTATGAGTCATTTTTCATGTACTGATGGGACCAGTCCAGACAGTCCATGGTTTGTTGAGTTAAATCCTTCCATTCAGTACAGATAAGGCTGAACATATCAGCATGTTGGTACGTATCGGTCAATTTTTTATGGAATGATGGACCAATCTAGACAGTGTTTATTCCTTCCAGGCAGTACGAATGGCTGATTGTATCAGCCTATCAGTACGTATGGGTCATTTTTTATGTACTGATGGGACCAGTCCAGTCAGTCCATGGTCCATTGAGTTAAATCCTTCTATTCAGTACGGATAAGGCTGATCATAATAGCCTATCAGTATTTATGGGTCATTTTTTCATGGCATGATGGAACAGTCTGGACAGTCCTTGGTCCTTCCAGGCAGTACGGATAGCGGATCGTATAAGCCTATCAGTATGTATGGGTCATTTTCATGTACTTATGGGACCAGTCTGGCAGTCCATGGTCTGTTGAGTTAAATTCTTCAATTCAGTACGGACAAAGCTGATCATATCAGCCTATCAGTACGTATAAGTCGAATTTTCATGGCATGATGGACCAGTATGGACAGTCCTTCTAGGCAGTACGGATGGCTGATCGTATCAGCCTATCATTACATATGGGTCATTTTTCATGTACTGATGGGACCAGTACGGACAGTCCGTGATCCGTTGAGTTAAATCCTTCCATTCAGTATGGATAAGGCTGATCATATCAGCATATCAGTACATATGGGTCAATTTTCATGCCCAGATGGACCTGTTTTGATAGTCCTTAGTCCTTCCAGGCAGTACGGATGGCTGATCGTATCAGCCTATCAATACGTATGGGTTATTTTTCATGTACTGATGGGACTAGTCCGGACGGTCAATGGTCTATTGAGTTATTTCTTCTATTCAGTAGGAATAAGGCTGATCATATCAGCCTATCAGTACGTATGGGTTGATTTTTCATGGCCTAATGGACCAGTCTGGACGGTCCTTGGTCCATCTAGGCAGTACGGATGGCTGATAGTATCAGCATATCAGTACGTATGAGTCATTTTTCATGTACTGATGGGACCAGTCTGGACAGTCCATGGTCCGTTGAATTAAATCTTTCCATTCAGTACGGTGAAGGCTGACCATATAAGCCTAACAGTACATATGGGTCGACTTTTCATGGCGTAATGGACCACTTTCGAAAATCCTTGGTCTATCCTAGCAGTACGGATGGTTGATCGTATTAGCCTATTAGTATGTATGGGTCATTTTTCATGTACTGATGTGACCAGTCCGGACAGTCCATGGTCCGTTAAGTTAAATCCTTCCATTCAGTATGGATAATGCTGATCATATCAGCCTATCTGTAGGTATAGGTCGATTTTTTATTCCCTGATGGACCAAGTTTGGATAGTCCTTGGTCCTTCTAGGAAGTACGGATGGCTGATCGTATCAGCCAATCAGTATATATGGGTCATTTTTCATGTACTGATGGGACCATTCCGGACAGTCCATGGTCATTTGAGTAAAATCCTTCAATTCAGTACGGCTGAGGCTGATCATATCAACCTATCAGTAGGTATGAGTCAATTTTTTATGCCCTGATTGACCAGTCTTGACAGTCCTTGGTCCTTCAAGGCAGTACAAATGGCTGATCGTATCAGCCTATTAGTATGTATGATTCTTTTTTCATGTACTGATGGGACCAGTCCACACAGTCCATGGTTTGTTGAGTTAAATCCTTCAATTCAGTACGGATAAGGCTGATCATATCAGCATGTCGGTACATATGGGTCGATTTTTAATGCCCTGATGGACCAGTCTTGACAGTCCTTGGTCCTCTCAGGCAGTACAAATGGCTGATCGTATCAGCCTATTTGTATGTATGGGTCATTTTTCATGTACTGATGGGACCAGTCCGGACAGTCCATGGTTTGTTGAGTTAAATCATTCCATTCAGTACAGATAAGGATGATCATATCAGCATTTTGGTACATATGGGTCAATTTTTTTTGGACTGATGGACCAAGTCTAGACAGTCCTTGGTCCTTTTCCAGGCAGTACGGATGGCTGATCGTATAAGCCTATGAGTACGTATGGGTCATTTTTCATGTACTGAAGTGACCAGTCGAGACAGACCATGGTCCGTTGAGTTAAATCCTTCCATTACCTACAGATAAGGCTGATCATATCAGCCTATCAGTGCGTATGGGTCGGTTTTTTATGCCCTGATGGACCAAGTCTGGACAATCTGGGTCCTTCCAGGCAATACGGATGGCTTATCGTATCAGCATATCAGTACGTATGGGTCATTTTTCATGTACTGATGGGACCAGTCCGGACAGTCCATGGTCCGTTGAGTTAAATCCTTCAATTCAGTACGGATAAGTCTGATCATATCAGTGTATCAGTACGTTTGGGTCTATTTTTCATGCCCTGATGGAAAAGTCTTGACAGTCCTTGGTCCTTCCATGCAGTACAAATGGCTGATCGTATCAGCCTATTTGTACGTATGGGTCATTTTTCATGTAATGATGGGACCAGTCTGGACAGTCCATAGTTTGTTGAGTTAAATCCTTCCATTCAGTACAAATAAGGATGATCATATAACCATGTTGGTACGTATGGGTCGATATTTTATGGACTGATGGACCAAGTCTAGACAGTCCTTGGTCCTTCCAGGCAGTACGGATGGCTGATCGTATCAGCCAATCAGTACGTATGGGTCATTTTTCATGTACTGATGGGACCATTCCGGACAGTCCATGGTCCGTTGAGTTAAATCCTTCAATTCAGTACGGATAAGGCTGATCATATCAGCATGTCGGTACGTATGGGTCGATTTTTTATGGACTGATGGACCAAGTCTAGTCAGTCCTTGGTTCTTCCAGGCAGTAGGGATGGCCGATCGTATCAGCCTATCAGTACGTATGGGTCATTTTTCATGTACTGATGGGACCAGTCTAGACAGTCCATGGTCCATTGAGTTAAATCCCTCAATTCAGTACGAAAAAGGCTGATCGTATCAGCCTATCAGTACATAAGGGTCGATTTTTCATGCCCTGATGGACCAGTCTTAACAGTCCTTGATTCTTCCAGGCAGTACAAATGGCTGATCGTATCAGCCTATTTGTACGTATGGGTCATTTTTCATGTACTGATGGAACCAGTCCTGATGGACCAAGTCTAGAGAGTCCTTGGTCCGTCCAGGCAGTACAAATGGCTGATCGTATCAGCCTATGAGTACGTATGGGTCATTTTTCATGTACTGATGTGACCAGTCCGGACAGTCCATGGTCCGTTAAGTTAAATCCTTCCATTCAGTACGGATAAGGCTGATCATATCAGCATGTCTGTACGTATGGGTCAATTTTTTACGGACTGATGGACCAAGTCTAGACAGTCCTTATTCCTTCCAGGCAGTACGGATGGCTGATTGTATCAGCCTATCAGTACGTATTGGTCATTTTTTATGTACTGATGGGACCAGTCCAGTCAGTCCATAGTCCGTTGAGTTAAATCCTTCTATTCAGTACGGATAAGGCTGATCATAATAGCCTATCAGTATTTATGGGTCATTTTTTCATGGCATGATGGAACAGTCTGGACAGTCCTTGGTCCTTCCAGGCAGTACGGATAGCGGATCGTATAAGCCTATCAGTATGTATGGGTCATTTTCATGTACTGAGGGGACCAGTCTGGACAGTCCATGGTCTGTTGAGTTAAATTCTTCCATTTAGTATGGATAAGGCTGATCATATCAGCATATCAGTACATATGGGTCAATTTTTCATGCCCTGATGGACCAGTTTTGATAGTCCTTAGTCCTTCCAGGCAGTACGGATGGCTGATCGTATCAGCCTATCAATACGTATGGGTTATTTTTCATGTACTGATGGGACTAGTCCGGACGGTTAATGGTCTATTGAGTTAATTCTTCTATTCAGTAGGAATAAGGCTGATCATATCAGCCTATCAGTACGTATGGGTTGATTTTTCATGGCCTAATGGACCAGTCTGGACGGTCCTTGGTCCATCCAGGCAGTACGGATGGCTGATAGTATCAGCATATCAGTACGTATGGGTCATTTTTCATGTACTGATGGGACCAGTCTGGACAGTCCATGGTCTGTCGAATTAAATCTTTCCATTCAGTACGGTGAAGGCTGACCATATAAGCCTATCAATACGTATGGGTCGACTTTTCATGGCGTAATGGACAACTCTCAGAAATCCTTGGTCCATCCTAGCAGTACGGATGGCTGATCGTATTAGCCTATTAGTATGTATGGGTCATTTTTCATGTACTGATTGACCAGTCCGGACAGTCCATGGTCCGTTAAGTTAAATCCTTCCATTCAGAATGGATAATGCTGATCATATCAGCCTATCTGTAGGTATTGGTCGATTTTTCATTCCCTGATGGACCAAGTTTGGACAGTCCTTGGTCCTTCTAGGAAGTACGGATGGCTGATCGTATCAGCCAATCAGTACGTATAGGTGATTTTTCATGTACTGATGGGACCATTCCGGACAGTCCATGGTCATTTGAGTTAAATCCTTCAATTCAGTACGGCTAAGGCTGGTCATATCAACCTATCAGTAGGTATGGGTCAATTTTATATGCCCTGATTGACCAGTCTTGACAGTCCTTGGTCCTTCAAGGCAGTACAAATGGCTGATCGTATCCGCCTATTAGTATGTATGAGTCATTTTTCATGTACTGATGGGACCAGTCTAGACAGTCCATTGTTTGTTGAGTTAAATCCTTCAATTCAGTACGGATAAGGCTGATCATATCAGCATGTCGGTACGTATGGGTCGATTTTAATGCCCTGATGGACTAGTCTTGACAGTCCTTGGTCCTCTCAGGCAGTACAAATGGCTGATCGTATCAGCCTATTTGTACGTATGGGTCATTTTTCATGTACTGATGGGACCAGTCCAGACAGTCCATGGTTTGTTGAGTTAAATCATTCCATTCAGTACAGATAAGGATGATCATATCAGCATTTTGGTACATATGGGTCGATTTTTTTTGGACTGATGGACCAAGTCTAGACAGTCCTTGGTCCTTTTCCAGGCAGTACGGATGGCTGATCGTATCAGCCTATGAGTACGTATGGGTCATTTTTCATGTACTGAAGTGACCAGTCAAGACAGTCCATGGTCCGTTGAGTTAAATCCTTCAATTACGTATAGATAAGGCTGATCATATCAGCCTATCAGTACGTATGGGTCGATTTTTTATGCCCTGATGGACCAAGTCTGGACAGTCTGGGTCCTTCCAGGCAGTACGGATGGCTTATCGTATCAGCGTATCAGTACGTATGGGTCATTTTTCATGTACTGGTGGGACCAGTCCGGACAGTCCATGGTCCGTTGAGTTAAATCCTTCAATTCGGTACGGATAAGGCTGATCATATCAGCGTATCAGTACGTTTGGGTCGATTTTTCATGCCCTGATGGAAAAGTCTTGACAGTCATTGGTCCTTCCATGCAGTACAAATGGCTTATCGTATCAGCCTATTTGTACGTATGGGTCATTTTTCATGTAAGATGGGACCAGTCCGGACAGTCAATGGTTTGTTGAGTTAAATCCTTCCATTCAGTACAAATAAGGATGATCATATCAACATGTTGGTACGTATGGGTCGATTTTTTATGGACTGATGGACCAAGTCTAGACAGTCCTTGGGCCTTCCAGGCAGTATGGATGGCTGATCGTATCAGCCTATGAGTACGTATGGGTCATTTTTAATGTACTGATGTGACCAGTCTGGACAGTCCATGGTCTGTTAAGTTAAATCCTCCATTCAGTATGGATAAGGCTGATCATATCAGCCTATCAGTAGGTATTGGTCGATTTTTCATGCCCTGATGGACCAAGTTTGGACAGTCCTTGGTTCTTCCAGGCAGTATGGATGGCTGATCGTATCAGCCAATCAGTACGTATGGGTCATTTTTCATGTACTGATGGGGCCATTCCGGACAGTCCATGGTCCGTTGAGTTAAATCCTTCAATTCAGTACGGATAAGGCTGATCATATCAGCATGTCGGTACGTATGGATCAATTTTTTATGGACTGATGGACCAAGTCTAGACAGTCTTTGGTTCTTCCAGGCAGTACGGATGGCCGATCATATCAGCCTATCAGTACGTATGGGTCATTTTTCATGTACTGATGGGACCAGTCTAGACAGTCCATGGTCCATTGAGTTAAATCCCTCAATTCAGTACGAATAAGGCTGATCGTATCAGCCTATCATTACGTATGGGTCGATTTTTCATGCCCTGATGGACCAGTCTTAACAGTCCTTGGTTCTTCCAGGCAGTACAAATGGCTGTACGTATCAGCCTATTTGTACGTATGGGTCATTTTTCATGTACTGATGGAACCAGTCCTGATAGGCCATGGTTTGTTGAGTTAAATCCTTCCATTTAGAACAAATAAGGATGATCATATCAGCATGTTGGTACGTATGGGTCGATTTTTTATGGACTGATGGACCAAGTCTAGACAGTCCTTGGTCCGTCCAGGCAGTACAAATGGCTGATCGTATCAGCCTATGAGTACGTATGGGTCATTTTTCATGTACTGATGTGACCAGTCCGGACAGTCCATGGTCCGTTAAGTTAAATCCTTCCATTCAGTATGGATAATGCTGATCATATCAGCCTATCTGTAGGTATTGGTCAATTTTTCATTCCCTGATGGACCAAGTTTGGACAGTCCTTGGTCCTTCTAGGAAGTACGGATGGCTGATCGTATCAGCCAATCAGTACGTATGGGTCTTTTTTCATGTACTGATGGGACCATTCCGGACAGTCCATGGTCATTTGAGTTAAATCCTTCAATTCAGTACGGCTAAGGCTGATCATATCAACCTATCAGTAGGTATGGGTCAATTTTTTATGCCCTGATTGACCAGTCTTGACAGTCCTTGGTCCTTCAAGGCAGTACAAACGGCTGATCGTATCAGCCTATTAGTATGTATGAGTCATTTTTCATGTACTGATGGGACCAGTCCAGACAGTCCATGGTTTGTTGAGTTAAATTCTTCAATTCAGTACGGACAAGGCTGATCATATCAGCCTATCAGTACGTATAGGTTGATTTTTCATGGCATGATGGACCAGTATGGACAGTCCTTCTACGCAGTACGGATGGCTGATCGTATCAGCCTATCATTACATATGGGTCATTTTTCATGTACTGATGGGACCAGTACGGACAGTCCATGATCCGTTGAGATAAATCCTTCCATTCAGTATGGATAAGGCTGATCATATCAGCATATCAGTACATATGGGTCAATTTTTCATGCCCTGATGGACCAGTTTTGATAGTCCTTAGTCCTTCCAGGCAGTACGGATGGCTGATCGTATCAGCCTATCAATATGCTGACAGTCCATGGTCCGTTGAGTTAAATCCTTCAATTCAGTACGGATAAGGCTGATCATATCAGCGTATCAATACGTTTGGGTCGATTTTTCATGCCCTGATGGAAAAGTCTGGACAGTCCTTGGTCCTTCCATGCAGTACAAATGGCTGATCGTATAAGCCTATTTGTACGTATGGGTCATTTTTCATGTACTGATGGGACCAGTCCGGACAGTCCATGGTTTGTTGAGTTAAATCCTTCCATTCAGTACAAATAAGGATGAACATATCAACATGTTGGTACGTATGGGTCGATTTTTTATGGACTGATGGACCAAGTCTAGACAGTCCTTGGTCCTTCCAGGCAGTACGGATGGCTGATCGTATCGCCTATGAGTACGTATGGGTCATTTTTCATGTACTGATGTGACCAGTCCGGATAGTCCATGGTCTGTTAAGTTAAATCCTCCATTCAGTATGGATAAGGCTGATCATATCAGCCTATCAGTGGGTATTGGTCGATTTTTCATGCCCTGATGGACCAAGTTTGGACAGTCCTTGGTTCTTCCAGGCAGTACGGATGGCTGATCGTATCAGCCAATCAGTACGTATGGGTCATTTTTCATGTACTGATGGGACCTTTCCGGACAGTCCATGGTCCGTTGAGTTAAATCCTTCAATTCAATACGGATAAGGCTGATCATATCAGCATGTCGGTACATATGGGTCGATTTTGTATGGACTGATGGACCAAGTCTAGACAGTCCTTGGTTCTTCCAGTCAGTACGGATGGCCGATCGTATCAGCCTATCAGTACGTATGGGTCATTTTTCATGTACTGATGGGACCAGTCTACACAGTCCATGGTCCATTGAGTTAAATCACTCAATTCATTACGAATAAGGCTGATCGTATCAGCATGTCGTTGATTTTTCNCCAGTCAGTACGGATGGCCGATCGTATCAGCCTATCAGTACGTATGGGTCATTTTTCATGTACTGATGGGACCAGTCTACACAGTCCATGGTCCATTGAGTTAAATCACTCAATTCATTACGAATAAGGCTGATCGTATCAGCATGTCGTTGATTTTTCATGCCCTGATGGACCAGTCTTAACAGTCATTGGTTCTTCCAGGCAGTAAAAATGGCTGATCGTATCAACCTATTTGTACGTATGGGTCATTTTTCATGTACTGATGGAACCAGTCCTGATAGGCCATGGTTTGTTGAGTTAAATCCTTCCATTTAGTACAAATAAGGATGATCATATCAGCATGTTGGTACGTATGGGTGGATTTTTATGCACTGATGGACCAAGTCTAGACAGTCCTTGGTCCGCAGGCAGTACAAATGGCTGATCGTATCAGCCTATGAGTACGTATGGGTCATTTTTCATGTACTGATGTGACCAGTCCGGACAGTCCATGGTCCGTTAAGTTAAATCCTTCCATTCAGTATGAATAATGCTGATCATATCAGCCTATCTGTAGGTATTGGTCGATTTTTCATTCCCTGATGGACCAAGTTTGGACAGTCCTTGGTCCTTCTAGGAAGTACGGATGGCTGATCGTATCAGCCAATCAGTACGTATGGGTCATTTTTCATGTACTGATGGGACCAGTCCAGACAGTCCATGGTTTATTGAGTTAAATCCTTCAATTCAGTACGGATAAAGCTGATCATATCAGCATGTCGGTACGTATGGGTCGATTTTTAATGCCCTGATGGACCAGTCTTGACAGTCCTTGGTCCTCTCAGGCAGTACAAATGGCTGATCGTATCAGCCTATTTGAATGTATGGGTCATTTTTCCTGTACTGATGGGACCAGTCCGGACAGTCCATGGTTTGTTGAGTTAAATCATTCCATTCAGTACAGATAAGGATGATCATATCAGCATTTTGGTACATATGGGTCGATTTTATTTGGACTGATGGACCAAGTCTAGACAGTCCTTGGTCCTTTTCCAGGCAGTACGGATGGCTGATCGTATCAGCCTATGAGTATGTATGGGTCATTTTTCATGTACTGAAGTGACCAGTCGAGACAGTCCATGGTCCGTTGAGTTAAATCCTTCCATTACGTATAGATAAGGCTGATCATATCAGCCTATCAGTGCGTATGGGTCGATTTTTTATGCCTTGATGGACAAAGTCTGGACAGTCTGGGTCCTTCCAGGCAATACGGATGGCTTATCGTATCAGCGTATCAGTACGTATGGGTCATTTTTCATGTACTGATGGGACCAGTC
>MU106911.1:0-77268 GCA_012274485.2 Sinapis alba | reverse complement strand
ATTCAAGTTTTTGATCACACATATAATCTCTTTCCTTTCTCTTTTCTCACTTCACTCAGTCAATTTCTCCCTACTTTGTAGGGTATCATTTTATTTTTTTTATTGACTGAGTTTATTGGACAGGCTTCCATGAGACACAAGCACTAATGGTGGTTGCCACTAAGCACCTGGTTCACTTCTTTTTGACCTTTATCCTTTTTTTTTTTTCTCTTTTCATTTTTCATCATTTTTTTAGAAGGGAAGAGAAAGGGAAACTATACTCACAAAAACTAGTCTTTTCAGACTTGAATGAGGAGTCCGATCCAATGTATGCCAAGTCCCAAGATAAGAGAAATCAAATTTATTAGGTGGGGGGTCGGCTTTGGATCCTTCAAACACCCAAACAAGTATGGATGGTAGTGGCAGATCAATCCACTTTGGTGTTTTCCACGTTGTACAGTCTGCAGTCATTAGCTGAAAGAATGATCACTGAAACATTAGATAGACAGCAGTTCCAAGAAAAATCATAGTTCCAGACTCTTTTTTTTTTTTTTTTTTTTTTTTTTTATGACTCGATAAAACAGACTAACTGGGAACAAAGAAACAAACTGACTCAAGAAAGAAACATAAGACATAAGATAACGTTAGTCCTAGAACCCTCTCCCAGACTTACTTCACACCGTCTCGGTGTGAAGATAGGTCCAAAGGAGAATACGACAAATGGAAAAGTACATAAAGATAAAGAAAATGATATAATACAATGGATAGAAAGAGATGATACTGATCACGCATGGTCGTCGGGACTGCAGCTCCTGCTCTGTCCTAGTCCACGCCTACGCCTAGGAAGGCGTGCATCCGGCTCTGAATCAGCTGCATCATCATCGTCCAAGGTGTCGGTATCCATGTGTCCAGCAACATCAGGTATGTCTTCAATATCCTCAGCAGGCTCGGAAGGCTCGGAAGTCGGTGGAGCGCGGCAGCAAGATGGGGGTGGCGGACAACGGACCTTCGCAAGTGCTCCCCAAATGGTCTGCATCATCGTCGAGAGCTTTCTTAGTGTATCTGCAGTCCAGGCCAACTGCTGCTGCGGTGTCCCATCCAAAGGTGGTGCTGCAGGGTCATACTGTCCCGTGTAAGCTGGCAGCAAGTACTCCATAGATGGGTGGGCAGTGTGATCAGCTGTGAAGTCCGGAGTAGGGTCATGCTCGTCTTCTCTCTGAGCTGGACCTGAAGAAGAAGAACCGCGGCGACGTTTGGGGCCCGGTGCAGAAGGTGTGTAGAGAAACTCAGCTGGACAGGGGATTCTCAGGTAAACATAAATCAAGTTTATGAATGCTAGACAGGGGATTCAGATTTAAACCTTTCTCGAACTCAAACGACAAGCATAGTTTAGTTAACATTCGGAAAACTAAACCCTATGAATTAGAAATCTAAAGATCAACTTCCGTTTTATCTAGATTTCTAATCATGCAATTTAACAAGTTTGAATTGTTCACAAGTTTCTTAACAACGACTGCCGTCGGTTACAAACACTTGTTCATCTAGATTCGTTTCAGGAGTTTAAACAGTCATTTTCGATGAGTTTAAACAACCTAGAGATCATGAACTAGGTTCGCAGTCCAGTTCAAGCAATAAGATACATCTAGATGAAGAACCTACATGATTAACCCCTATCTAACATGTCAATCTCAATGATTCATGGATCTCTTCGATTCACCCTAGCCTAACTGTAGGATTACTCAGACATAGAATGAAGAACACAGAGAATAACAGATTGATTCATTGAATAGAAACGTGAAATCAAATAGGGTTCAGAAAGAGCTTCTCTATCAAGAGTATAGATTTCTTCTCCCTAGAGCTTACAATCTCCAAAAGCCAAAAAGCAATCCAATGTAAAAATGAAACGTACTGAGAAAAACACTCAGCAACCGCAACAAATAGGGTTCAACACGTTTTCCCCAAAAATCCCTAAACAAAACCGGTTCAAACTTGAATAAAACCGAGAAATCTGGTTTTCTTGCGTGCAGACCGGTCTGGATCGACCACAGGATCGATCGATCCAGAAGTGGATCGGTCGATCTGCGTGATGAATATCGACTCCCTTTTTATCTCGGTCGATCGAAATGTGCTCCGCAAATCTGTGCAAAAACAGATCGACCAGGCGATCGATCGATCCAGGAGGGGATCAATCGATCCATGGTCTGAGGATCGAGTGGCTCCTTGCTCGGTCGATCGGAATTTTTCCGCACAAAAGAGCCGAAATTGCATGTTGGGATCGATCGATCCACTCCCTGGATCGATCGACCGGCCTCTATTTCGCCCATTCTCCATTTCCTTGCTCCCTGTGCTCAAAACTTCATCCTAAAGCATTCCTAACCTGAAAAGACTCGATAAACAAGAACAAGACTCGAAAAACGGTTGAAAACATGAGTTAGAATACGCTAAAAACGCAATATATCAATAACATCACCACGTTTGCATGGTCAGCTTCAGATATGAAAGGGATCAACCCAGTATTGCAACTCACGCACTCAATCTCGACCCGACCTTAGCCAATCCGACAAAATAGGTGCAAACTCGGACCCAAACGATCAAAAGCAATAAACGAAGAAGTCGAACGATTGCTCGGCACCGGGTCAATCACCACGGTCAAATACCATGAATGGCTGGCCAACACTGTTGCTGTCAAGAAAAAAAAACGGTAAATGGAGGGTCTGCATTGACTTTACCGATCTCAATAAAGGGTGCACGAAAGACAGCTTTTCCCTCCTTCAAATCGATTGCCTCATCGAATCAACGGCCGACAATGAGCTGCTGACGTTCATGGATGCCTTCTCCAGATACAACCAGATATCGATGCATCCTGGCGATCAAGAGAAGACAGTCTTCTTTACGGATCGGGAACATACTGCTATAAGGTTTTGCCATTCAAACTCAAGAACGCAGGGGCGACTTACCAACGCCTCGTCAACAAAATGTTCACCGAGCGACTGGGCGTCACCATGGAAGTCTACATTGATGATATGCTAGTAAAGTCCCAGATAGCTGCCGACCATGACGACCATCTCAAAGATTGCTTCCTCATCCTGAACAAGTTCGGCATAAAGGTCAATCTCACAAAGTGAAATTTTGGGGTCACGTCCGGCGAGTTCCTCGGTTACATCGTCATGCAGAGGGGGATCGAGGCAAACCCAAAGCAGATTTTGCCATTCTAGACCTCCCAATCCCCAAGAGCAGTCGCGAAGTTCAACGACTGACCAGTCGAATCGCCACTCTCAACCATTTTATCTCACGATCAACCAACAAGTGCCTTATGTTTTACAACCTGTTGCGAGGCAACAAAAAAATTGTCTGGGATGATCGATGCAAAGAAGCGTTTGCGGAACTCAAACTCTATCTCACGACACCTCCAGTGCTTGCCAAACCTGAAAAAGGGGATACATTATACGTCTAATTGTAGTGTCCCCCATAGCTGTTAGTAGCTTTTTTATCAAAGAAGATCGGGTCGACCAGCAACCGATCTTCTACATGAGCAAGTGCATGACCGATGCCAAAGCGTGATATTTAACCCTGGGAAAGATGGCTCTCGCCATCGTTACCTCTGCAAGAAAGCTCAGACCTTATTTCTAGTCTCATTCGATCGTCATCTTGACCAACCACCCATTGCGCATCATCTTTCAAAGTACCAATCAGTCGGGTCGACTTTCTAAGTGGGCGATTGAACTCAGCGAGCACGAGGAAGATCTTCAGCCGTTGAATGGTACTTGGATTTTGCACGTCAACGGATCTTCCTCACAGAGAGTATATGGAGTCGAAATTCAACTTCAATCCCCAACCGGAGAATTACTCCGCTAGTCTTTCCGGCTTGGATTCAAAGCCTCTAACAATTAGGCTGAATACGAGGCTCTTATCGCTGGACTCTGACTCGCGAAAGCCGTCAAAGCTAAGTGTGTCCATTCATATTGCGATTCACAACTAGTAGCTAATCAGTTTAGTGACGCCAAGAACAAGGGAATGGGTGCCTACCTCAATGTGTCTCAAAGTCTCGTAAAGGAGTTCAACTCCTTCGAGCTCACCATGATTCCCCACGAAGAAAATGCGTGCGCTGAAGCCTTAGTTGCGCTCGGCAGTAGCCCGACCGATCAAGTCAAGTGCACTATATCCGTCGACCAAATCAACAATCCAAGTATAACGATTGATCCCAAAGAGATGACGCTCGTCGTGCCAATCAATCGTAGAGATGGTATGAATAACGACAGTCAACCCAACCAAACGAGCGAATAGTCCCCCAATTCGCGATTCCCATTCATCAAGTATCTATCCAAAGGATACCTACCTACCGCTAAATGGGAAGCCCGTCGACTGAAACCAAAAGTTCAAACTATGTCGTCATCGACAGGAAGTTGCACCGATGGACGGCCAACAAAGTCCTTCTCACATGTGTCAGTCTGGAGAAAGCAGAGTTAGTAATGGCGGAAACTCACGAAGAAGGGAGCGGTAACAACTCAAGCGGCCAAGCCCTCACCCTCAAAATCAAAACGATGGATCAGTTTTGGCCAACTATGATCGCAGATTACGAGACGTTATCTCGGAAATGCTACAAATGCCAAAGGCACACTCTAACTATACACCCTCCTACTGAGTTACTCCAGACCATAGCTACGCCATATCCCTTCATGAGATGGGTGATGGACATCATCATGCCTCTTCCGAGTTCAAGACAAAGACGATTTGTCCATGTGTTAACAGACTACTTCACCAAATGGGTCGAAACGGAAGCATTCATCCAAGTAACTGATAAGGAATTGCAACACTTCGTCTAGAAGAACGTCATTTGCCGCCACGGTTTTCCCTACAAAATCATCACCGACAATTGATCTCAGTTCATCTCGAACAACTTTCAAATCTTTTACGAATGATGGGGGGGATTAGACTGAATACAACAACACCACAGCATCCCCAAGCTAACTGCTAAGGGGGGCCTACTGTTGGCGGAAAACTCAGACATTCCCCCTCAAGACCTATCGAACAATTGGAGTCGATCGACCGATCGGTGGACTTCTCGTCAGTATTTCTGGATCCATTTTGTCACGACCCATCAAATGACAAATCGAGGCCCAATATCGATAGTAGCCCAACCGAGGTCGGTTTGGTTCACCGACCCACCAACTCGGTCTGCAGATCTATCGGTTCCAACTATTGTCGATCGGCTTAGCCTCGCCATCAGTCGATTAACCAAGAGCGACGCCTCATAAGTCCTTGGTTTGATTGAAAAGCACATAACCTTCAGGCATGAGCCCCTAGAGCGAACGCGCCCTAGGGCAGGCTAGAGAAGGGCGATCAGAGCTATAAAAGGAAGAGGTAGTGGAAAAGAAAGAGATCCGCAAACAGAGACTGAAACACTGACGGCAAGATTAAGGTTTATCAATCAATCAAACCTCCATGTATTCTCGTAGGCGCTTTCAACAAAGCTCCAACCTTTTCTTCCTTTTGTTTGAAAACCTCCTTGTCCTTACGTTTGTTTTCGCATACAATCAATAAAACGTCTTTGAAGAACCCACAATCGAGTTTAGTTTCCTTTCGATTGATATAACCAAACTTGAATTCAACAGTTGGCGCCCACCGTGGGACCCTACAAAGTAACGTTTAAGAAATCAGTATGAGTCACGACGTCGCCTCCGATGACACACCCGCCGACGAAGGGCAACCATCGGTCATCGTGACACCGGCTGTTGCAACATAAAACGTAACCGAAATGATGCAACATATAAAATAATAGTCATAATAAACTCCACGTGATGTTATAAAAATCAAATATAATACCATAACTCAAGTCTGAGAATAAACGTCTAAAATGTAGATAACAACATAAGTTTGAAATGTGAAATACGAAATAAAACATAACTGATAAAAGCGTAAGGCCTAAAAGCCCAACAGCGATAAGAGCCCAAAAGCCCAAATAGTAACACCAATCCGATATGATCACTCATGCTCGTTGGTCTCACCTGAAAGGAGAAAAGAAGGAAGGGTGAGCAACATGGGAGTCACTTAGTGCGGTATGGGATGCTAAACCGCAAACAACTGACTCAGTTCATAGTTCTATAAAAATGTAGGCTGAGCTCTAGCATGAAACCAATACGGTGTCTATTACACCACACAGAACAATCATCATACATGTCTAGTGCACTAAACAACTACAACCAAATGCGATGATAGTACACTGATAACTCTCTTTGCACCCCGCATTCTCCTCATAAGGATATACGTATATAACTCTACAGGCGTCGCTCGTACAATAGTCAACTTTGTACCCCACAAATCACTAAGGCGTCATAAGTACAAACATCTTTGTACCCCTGCAAATCTCCACAAACATGCATCGCTAGCACATACGTCATGTGCCCCCTTAAATCTCCACAATCAGGCGTCAATAGTACAAACGTCTTTTTACTCTCGCAAACTTCCGCACATGGACTCGTAAATATATACATATATATAAAAATTCTTAGCATCAATAATTTTACACAATCGTTGAATCCTCTAATATCATATTTCCAGTTTAGCAGTCAATAATAATAATAATTAAGAAAGACTCTCAAACATAATCGATTCAAAGAGATAAATCACGTTTTGAATCTAGACTTTTCATAATGGTAGTACTAAACTAGTTCATGATTTAAACAGAGTAGTCCTCACCTTAACAATGTGGAAAAGTGGTATATATGAACTCCAGCTGCTCAAATAGACTCCAAATCTGAAATAAGAGTGAAATTAGGAGTCATAACGCACTTCGAACGGTTAAAAACAGGTCTTGTGAAAGTCTATAGAAAAGTCAACTCGCTAGTCAAAGGTCAACCCGGTCAACCCTTGATAATAAATTAATTTGACATAACCGACTGATTAAACCTATCCGAACCCGAATTAATTTAAACCGGGTCAACCCAATCAAACCAACTGGTTGACCGAATCACCGGCTGACTCACCAAGTCGACTCGGCTGAGTTGGCGAGTCACCGGCTAGTCAACGGCTTTGGTCACCAGCAGTGAGAAAGCGGTGATGGCTTACCGGAAAATTCTCCGATGGCAGACGGCAGCGCAGACGACGGACGACGGTGGTGGAGACGGCGGCAGCGACGAACTAGGCGCTGGAGACGGCGGCGGCGACAATTTCTGGCGGCGGCGCGTGTAATGCACTCGCGTGGTCGACAGAACTTTAGAAGGTGTGTGCGTCTTTGTATGGGACCCGATTGTGACACGGTCGGTGGCTATGGATTCGTCTTGATGAGAGGAACACGATGGATGCCTTGCATGCATGAAATTCACCACGGTTAAGAAGTTATGGTTGATAAGTCGCACAAATTTTTTTACCAAGATCAATGAGCGGCTGCTGCAAAATGAGCTATGGCTCTCATGACCTTCCACGAAACTGACACGTGAAACACGCCATGAAAGCCTGATAACTCTCAGGATAAATCCAATATGTAAGCAACTGCTCCAATCTGCTCCAAAATAGGATATGGCCCCATATACCTCGATTTAAGCTTCTTTAGCTTCGGAGTCTTAGATCCTCCCTAAAATGTCCTCATTTTCAGGTATACTAAGTCGCCAACCTCAAACTCCAAATCCATATGGCGTTTATCAGCATAAGTCTTTTGACGGTCATGGGCTTCCTTAAGCCGCTTCTTGAGCATGTTTACTTGCTCCACTATCTCTTGAACCATTTATGGTTCAAGAGACTATTTCACTTCGCTCTTCCACTTCTATCCAAGAAAGCGGTGCACAACAATGCCTATCATAAAGAGATTTATATGGAGCCATCTTAATGCTCCAATGATAGTGGTTGTTATAGGCAAATTCCACTAGAGGTAGATATTTTCCCCAACTTCCTCCCCAATCTAATATGCAAGCCCTGAGCAAATCCTCTAAAGTCTGAATAGTCCTCTCTGACTAACCAGTTGGCTGCGGATGATAAGTCGTACTAATATGGACTTTTGTCCCAAGGGCTTCTGAAAAGCTCTCCAGAATGCAGACGTGAACTTTGTATCCCGATCTGATATAATACTCACAGGAACTCCATGCAATCTCACAATCTCACTGATGTAAACCTGCGCCAATCGGTTGGCACTGTCTGTCTTCTTGATCGCTAGAAAATGAGCTGACTAAGTGAGCCTATCCACAATCACCCATATAGTATTCTTTCCACCTGAAGTGGTTGGAATCCAGTCACAAAATCCATAGTCATCATTTCCCATTTCCATTCTAGCAACGACAGGTTCTGCAGTAACCAGCTAGGCACCTGATGCTCAGCCTTAACCATTTGACATGTTTGACACAGCGATACAAATGTAGCAATGTCCTTCTTCATACCAGGCCAATGATAATAGCGCTTCAGATCCTTGTACATCTTGGTATTCCCTGGATGAATTAAAAACGCAAGTGGTCTGCTTGCTGTAAGATCTCCTTCTTCAACAACTTATCATCTTGCACACAAACTTGGTTTCAGTATATGTACATCCCGCTGGAAGCTGTATGATACCCAATACTCTCTACCCTGATTTGCTTACACAAAGCTTCATCAGCATCCTGAGCACTGCGTATTCTCCACAACAAATCTGCTTGCTCTGCAAGCTCAATGCCATCTTCATCTCCCTCTGCAGCAATGGCACACAATCTGAGACTAGCAAGTCTCTCAGTAAGCTCTTAAACATTCTTGGTTTCTGAAACATCGCTTATGCGCCTACTCAAGTCATTTGCCCCCTGATTAGCCTTACACGGGTGATAAGTGATTTCCAAGTTATAGTCCGCTAACAATTCCATCCACCTATGCTGCCTCAAATTCAAGTCTGCATGACTAAAGATATACTTAAGACTGGTGATCTGTGAAAATCTTCTCCTTCTCTTCATACAAATACGATCTCTAGATTTTCAACGCAAATACAACGGCTGCTAGCTCCAAGTCATGTGTAGGATAATTGGCCTCGTGAGGCCTCAACAGAGGCGATGCATAAGCAATAACCTGCCTCTCCTGCATCAATACACAACCCAACCCAGTCCCTGACACATCAGTGTAAACCCCATATGGTAACCCTGGCCTCGGGAGTACCAAAACTGGCGTCTGAGTCAGTTGTCTCTTCAACTCAGCAAAACTCTTCGAGCATTTTTCTGACCAATTAAACTTGACGTCCTTACTTGTTAGCCGCGTCATCGGCTTTGCAATGCTGGCAAAACTCTTGACGAACTGCATGTAGTACCCTGCCAAACCTTGGAAACTACGAATCTCTGTAATGCTCTTTGGTGTTGGCCACTCTGAAATTGCGGTAATCTTCTTGGATTTACGGCAACTCCTGGTTCTGAAACAACGTGACCTAGAAATCCAATTCTTCTCTTCCAGAAGCTGCACTTACTCAGTTTAGCAAACAATTGATGCTCTCTTAGCTTAACCAACACAATCCATAAACGCTCAGCATGCTCATCTCTACTCCGAGAGTAAACCAGGATATCGTCGATGAAAACAATCACACGCTTATCCAAATGCTCACGAACACATCATTCATAAACTTCATGAACATTTATGGTGTGTTCGTCAACCCAAATGGCATCACTACAAACTCATAATGTCCATAGCATGTACGAAAAGCTGTCTTTCACACATCCCCTTCAGCTATCGCAATCGGGTGGTATCCTGATGCCAAATCAATTTTTGAGAACCATGAAGCTCCTTGCAACTGGTCAAACAACTCGTGTATGCGCTGGAACAGATACTTATTCTTAATGGTCACCTTGTTCAAACCTCTGTAGTTGATACAAAGCCTGAAACTCCCATCCTTCTTCTTCACAAAAAGTATTGGTGCTCCCCATGATGAAGTACTCGGTCTGATAAAACCCTTATCTGAACGCTCTTCCAAATGCTTTTTCAATTTAACCATCTCTGCTGGTGCTAGACGGTACGGAGTTCGTGAAACTGGTGCTGCTCCTTGTTCCAACTCAATCGCAAGAACATCTCCTCTGGCTGGCGGTGACCCTTTTTAAGACTCAAAAAAATCCCCGAACTCAGCGACCACTGGAATATCCTGCAGCTCAAGTTGTCCGTCATCCTTAACCATCAAAATGGTCGTCAAACGTCCCTCTGCTCCTCTCTCCAATAAGTCCTCAGCATGCAACATGGAAATAATAGAGACTCCTATGTGCGTTTGAATACCCTGGTATAAAATCTTCCATTTGCTTGAGGAATATTGATAGGACATTATATTTACCACTATTGTGCCCTATTTAGAATTTATTATATGTGTTTGGAGTATGTTTTCAAGTATTTTCAGGTTCATGTACGTTCTGGAGAACTTTGGTGATTCTGGAGCTTTTAGAGATGCATAACTTTGCAAATGCATCAGATGTTTAGCTATAGATGGAGACCTTCCCACGGTGACATTGAGCTGATCTTTTGACAGAAGATAGAGCTTTGAGTTCGCTTTCCAATTTCACCGGTTTGAGGTCAATCAGGATCCTAGAGCCAAAGTTATGCCCGTTTTTTACTCGAGAGTGGTATTTCTCCTCACGAGAGGAAGCTGTCGAGAAGATGAATGAGTGTCGATCGACGGTACAGCCTTGGTGTCGATCAATGGTGATCCCAGAAGACAGGCCCGACTTGTTTTATGGCCGACTTAAGCCCATAAGCCATCACAAATTACCAGAATGCCCTTAAACGACTTAAAACCCTATTTATATGTTTTCTAAGCCATTGTTGACGGCTACGCTTACCAAGCTTTCTTTTATTCATTGTTCTAGGGTTAGGAGAGAAGGAAGGAAATCCTTAAGAGTCCTCCTGGAACTCATTTGGTTCTTTATATTATATATATTCTATTTATCTGTAATTTCTGTGACAAAGATCTTGTATGAGTAAATCTGTTGTTTGGTTTAAGGTTTATTAACGGTATTGATGGATTAGCCAAACAATAAAATTGCTAGGGTGATTATTATATCTATCAATAGAATTGTGTTTATTGTTTGTGTTCTAGAGTAGTTAACTAGGACCTTGATCATAGGATAGTTAGGCGCAAGCGAGAGCATGGTCTATTACCATAATTAATCATGTTGGGCTAGGTTGCTAGAAACAAATGAGACTAGATTTAGTTAATTTAGTGAACTTATCGAATTTGGTCATAAATCTTGACTCAAGAGACTATCGTTCGACGCAGGATCATTGCCATCGATCGATGGTTATTCCGTGACAACAAGCGAGAGCTGAGACATCGGACTTAGTCAATAGATTAGACTCTCAGCGAGAGCTGGTCGTCTTTTACATTAGATATCGAGTTCTATGATTAATACCCTTAGCTTCTATCCTCTATAATCCACTTGCCTGAACCCTAGATCTAGCTATTTATTATTATTGTTTACTTACAAATCAATCAATTATCTGCTATAGTTTATTTACTGCTGATTAATCCATTTGCCTAGCTTAATCGCGATTGTATTGAGTTTATTGTGGGCCAACACTCCCTGTGGATTCAATCCCTAAATACTACAATTCGACCTCTTTTGGCAAAAGTAGTTCGTATGGTTAATTTGACAGAGTTTGTATTGAAATACATAGAAACTCTCCTGTCAAATTTGGGGCCATTGTCGGAGAGCAAGGATTTGCCATTAGACTCAATTTGTTAGATTTAGTCTAGGTATTTTTCTATTTTAGATTACTTACATAAAAAAAATTCTTGTGTTTTAGGTACATACATATTAGTCAATAGATTAGACTCTCAGCGAGAGCTGGTCGTCTTTTACATTAGATATTGAGTTCTATGATTAATACCCTTAGCTTCTATCCTCTATAATCCACTTGCCTGAAACCCTAGATTTAACTATTTATTATTATTGTTTACTTACCAATCAATCAATGATATTATCTGTGTTATAGTTTATTTACTGCTTATTAATCTATTTGCCTAGCTTAATCGCAACTGTTTGAGTTTATTATGTGCCCACGCTCCCTGTGGATTCGATCCCTAAATACTACAATTTGACCTCTCTTGTCAAGAGTAGTTCGTAGGGTTAATTTGATAGATTTTGCATTGAAATACATAAAAACCCTTCTGACAAATTTGGCGCCGTTGCAGGGGAGCAAGGATTCGCCATTAGTCTCAATTTGTTTGATTTAGTCTAGGTATTTTCTATATTAGTTTACTTACATAAAAAAAAATCTTGTGTTTTAGGTACATACATATTAGTACCAGGAAACAATGAGGAGACGATTTTGGGGTTCTTCAAAAAAGGAACCTGCTGATTCGCACACGATCATAAGTCTTCGAGGGCAGTCGACACCCTCCAAGAAGTGATCTTTAGCAAGAAGCGAGCATCGATCGACACAAATACTTCACCAACGACCGATACTAACATCATGAAATCGATCGACACCCACACTTCACCGTCGACCGATACCAACATCATGACATCGATCGACATCCACACTTTGTCATTGATTGATACTATTTGCGGGAAGACAAAAAAAGACGAGGTACTAGTACTCAGTTTTGACAAGAATGGTATTTTACTAGACGGAGAAGGTCGCACTTGCAATAGTGCAGGACAATTGATTTATGCACAAGGGCTGTAATCCCTGAGTATCGATCAATAGCAGAATTGATCAGGGCTACTCAACTCTATGTTAACAGGTCTACGATTCAACCTCGAGAAATTCAGGGGATCGACGGCCAGATAAGACTTGCATACTTTAATCATGTGCGCAAGCACCCTTTTCATGGCCTTCCCCATGAAGATCCCATGGACAACCTTGAAACACTAGAGAATTTTGTGTTTAGCATCCCAAAGCATGAAGGAAGTACATACTATCTCCTCTGCAAGTTATTTAAATATTCTCTCTCTACGAATGCAGTTGTTTGGCTGAAACTTCTACTACCAGGATCTCTCACTACCTGGAACGATGTCAAGATTGCGTTTCTGACTAATTTTTTTGATGATGCGAAGACCGAAGAGCTAAGGGATAAGCTTTTGACATTCTCTAATGGACCTAGTGAAGGGTTCAGAAGTTCTTGGGACAGATTTAGGGGGTACCTAAAAGGCTGTCCACATCATGGTTTCACGGAGGTTCAACTGATGGAATTCTTCTGCAAGGGTATTAATGTGTAGTATCATATGATACTGGATCAGGCAAGCGAAGGGAACTTTGAAACCAGGAATCCAGAGGAAGCTAAGAGAATGATTCAGAACTTTGTGTCTAACAACAATATCATGAATATGGATACTCACATGATGCAATCAGATGTTATGAATAATGACAAGATCATTGAGGTCGAGGACAAAACTGATTATGTACATGAAGTCTCGTTGGTGGAACAGGCTACAGAAGAGGACGAGAATCATATATATCAGAGGATGGAATCTATTCTGGAACGAGTCATAGAAATTCGGCGAATGACAAGTGCATACTTAAATTTGAGGTTGGATTATATCCACAAAGAGCTAAATGTAAAATTTGAAGCCTTGGACGCACATGTCATGATGCTAGACACCCAGTTTTTTCAGACAACAGAAGCTGTAAAGAAGCAAGAAGCTCTGGTTAAAGAGAAAGCTGAGGAGAGCAAGAGGCATCAGGTTGATGGCATCTTAGATAATAACTTTGGAGAAGTAATTGAGCATGAGAAGCTGGAAGAAGGTGCTTTTCTAGTCGAAAGTTCTATGTCCTTTGCCAACTCGCACTGGTGTAGATCGACACCATCAGATGAGCATCGATCGACACCCATTGAAGAGTGCCTGGGAACAGTAAGAATTCAGAGCCACTCACACTTCGCCACACGACACCCGCATCCTTCCAGGCTGTAATGTGTTAAAACACACGCCGTCGATCGACACCAACAAGACGACATCGGTCGACATCAACGGGCGACCAACAATCGACAACAACAGTCGAGCATCAACCGACACCCGCCCATGTCAAGCCCTAATGCACACCGCTCATCAGAAAGGCCAACAGTAAACAACAATCAGCAGGATGTCGATACACCAGAACAAGGGCAATTGATCCTAGCTGAAACCTCTTTCGTTGACAGTATCGATTGACGGTACACACCATATATCGATCGACACCAGCTGGACGAACATCAATCTATCATGATGGACAACCAGGCTGCGAAAGAAAGAATTCCAAAGAAGAGAGTGAAATCTAGAGAACCTTATGTTCCCAAACACCTCAGGAGAGAAGCTAACAAGGCTGAACTTGATGGATTTCAAAAGAGAATGAAGTGGGTACATGACCCTGTGAATTTTGTGGTTCCCTGCGTTGTTTTTTAGAGGTCGAATTTCCTATTCCACCAGATAAAAGTGTGCATCCGAGTTTCTACAGTGTGTTATTTGATGATCAAATGTATGTGGTAGCTTCTCAGAGAAGATTGACATATAGAAGTGATGTCGACAAAGGTCCAGCAAAAGTAGTATCGATCGACACCAGAACTGCAAAATCGATCGACACCACCATTGGAACATCGATCGACAACAACACTAGAGAGTCGATCAACACTCATCACGGATCAGAGCAGAAAAAGTCTGAAGTGTTTTGAAATCTTTTTGATGGAGGCACCACGAGATCAGACAAGTCTGGGGGAAAGAAGAAGAGAAATTAGAAGAAGAGGAAAAGAACCAAGGACGGTCCTCAGTTATCATTGATTCCCCACTTCTCACATGGTGTCAGGAAGTACAAAGTGCGCAGCAGATGCTTCTTGCAACCATTTGCAAAGGTTCAAGCACTTTTTATAGCTGAGATGATAGACAAAGGAGAAGAGTCTATGGAGGCATTCACAAAAAGGGTGATGAAGCTGAAGACATTGGACATTAGGAATTGTTTTGGAGCAAGTCCCCAATTTTATCAGAACTGAATCAGAACTCTAAAACGTCAAATTAAAAGACTATAAACAAGTACTGAGTCGAAGGCAACCCATTGTTTAGTAAGTTTTTAATTAGTTCCTGATTATATTAGTATAATTTTGGATTTTATTTTATTATTGCAGATTTTCAAAAAAAAAAAAAAAAAAAAATCTGAGGAAGATAGTCTGCACAGAGCATCGACCGACACATGATCACTGTCGATCGACGGACTAACCCTAGTATCGATCGATCGTCACTTAACTCTGTTGATCAACGGTCACCAGCAGCAAGTAGGTATATCATTTTTCCTTATTAAATTTGGTCATTTTGATTTATTTTCTACACCAATCTCAGATTGTATAACACTAGTGATAATGTTGTTTAAGTCTAGGGGAGGTTTACTGATATGATGTTCTATTTGAGTTTTATTTTCTATACTTATTCTAAAAAAAGGAGTAGAAACTTACAAGTGTACCATCGATCGATTGTGAAGAATCAACATCCATCGACCATGGAACATGACAACGATTGATACTCTTTTACAGAGTCTGGTATCAAGTTTCTCTCTTAGGCTGTTTACTTATGATTTGTTTTTTACTAACCAAACTGGGATGGATTACACTGGTGACATTGTAATTTAAGTTTGGGGGAGGCTCGATGATGCTATTTGATTTGTTTTGAGTCTTATTTACTATATATATATATATATATATATATAAGTTTTTCAAAAAGTTTTATTGAGTCAAGAAGGGGACTATGATCAAAAAATTTTATTGACTAGTCACACTTTAGCACCATTCTTAGAAGGTTGTTTGCATATATTACTAGAGATACCAAAGTGGATCATCCTGCTACGATATCACACTTACTTAGAAAGTTTGAAGGAACCGAAGCTGATTTCTAACACTAATCCTGACATTAATTGCTTGCTTTGGGGCTTGGTATACACTGGATCAGGTTCATTCTGCAAGTTTGTAGGTACAAGTCAATTGCACCTCTGGTTCCCTTCTCTCTCTCTCTCTTCATCATCTACCTAAAAGCTTAAAGGATTGAGATGATTTCCCGAGATGCATAGGGGTAGGTAAATTACCGATGACCCCACTATTCTAATTCGGAGGAATGATCACACATTGTTGGATGCGAGGAGTAGGTCCATTACCGATGACCCCATTATTCGCCTACAACTTTGCCCAAAAAGCAAAAGAGAGAAAGAAAAAAAAAGAGAAAATTGAAAATTAGATGGCAAGATAGACTGTATCAGCATCATTGTCCATTAAGTTTGAGATCCAAAAAGATTTAGAGAAGAGAGAAAATAGGGAACAAAGGGATCAGAGACAAATTTGTGCCTGGTTGTCCAGAATTGCAGGGATAAGAGTCCATGTGTCCTTTGATCGATACTCCCAGGGTAAAGCATGCACTTTTATTATTTTTGCAAAGAAATAAAATCAGTAGAGGGGTGAGTCAAACTACTATTTGTTAAGTTGTTGGTAGAATGGATTTGGTTAATATATTAGGATAAGGTATATAAAGTATCTATGTGATTGACTTGATAGGATGTGGTTGCAACAAAGTAGAGTGATAGTTATACTTAGACATTATGTTAGTCTCCGCTTTTCAAACCTCTTTCACATCCTTTGTTTGCTTGAGGACAAGCAAAATGTTAAGTCTGGGGGAGTTAATAGGGCATGATATTTACCACTATTTTTCCATGATATTAGCCCTATTTAGAGTCTATTATATGTGTTTAGAGTATGTTTTAGAGTATTTTCAGGTTTAGGTACGTTCTGGAGAACTTTGGTCATTCTAGAGCTTTTAGAGATGCAGAACTGCACATATGTGTCAGATATTTAGCTATGGATGGAGAATTTCCCACATTGAGATTGAGCTGATATTTTGATATCAAACTTTGAGTTATCTTTCTAATGCCACCGATTTGAGGTCAGTCAGGATCCTATAGCCAGAGTTATGCCCGTTTTACTGGAGAGTGGTCTGTCTGCCTTGCAAGAGGAAGCTGTCGAGAAGATGAATGAGTGTCGATCGACGGCAAAGCCTTGGTGTTGATCGACGGTGATCTCAGAAGACAGGCCCGACTTGTTTTATGTCCGACTTAAGCCCAGAAGCCATCACAAATTATCAGAATGCCCTTGGGCGATTTAAAACCCTATTTATATGTTTTCTAAGCCATTGTTGACGGCTACGCTTACCAAACTTTCTTTTATTTATTGTTATAGGGTTTGGAGAGAAGGGAGGAACTCATTTGATTCTATATTATATTTATTCTATTCATCTATAATTTTTGTGACAAAAATCATGTTTGAATAGATCTCTTGTTAGGTTTAGAGTTTATTAATTGTACTGATGGATTAGCCAAACAGTAGAATTGCAAGGGTGATTATTAGATCTATCAATAGAATTGTGTGTATTTTCTGTGTTCTAGAGTAGCTAACTAGAACCTTGATCATAGGATAGTTAGGCGCAAGCGAGACCATGGTCTACTACCAGAATTAATCATGTTGAGCTAGGTTGCTAGAAACAAACGAGAGTTGATTTAGTTAATTTAGTGAAATTATCGAATTAGGTCATAAAACTTGACTCAAGAGACCATCGATCGATGCAGGATCATTGCCATCGATCAACGCAAGATCATTGCCATCGACCGACAGTCAATCTGTGTCAACAAGCAAGAGCTGAGACATCAGACTTAGTCAATTAAGTAGACTCGCAGCGAGAGCTGGTCGTCTTTTACATTAGATATCGAGTTCTATGATTAATAGCCTTAGCTTTTATCCTCTATAATCCACTTGCCTAAAACCCTAGATCTAGCTATTTATTATTATTGTTTACTTACCAATCAATCAATTATCTTCTATAATTTATTTACTGCTTATTAATCTATTTGCCTAGCTTAACTGCAACTGTATTGAGTTTATTGTGTGCCCACGCTCCCTGTGGATTCGATCCCTAAATACTATAATTTGACCTCTCTTGGCAAGAGTAATTCGTAGGGTTAATTTGATAGAGTTTGCATTAAAATACATAAAAACCCTCATGTCAAATATGAACTCTTGCCCTCGGATAATCCAGTACCACTCAACGTCGCGACAACCAATCCATTCCAAGTATAACATCATAAATATTCAGCTCTTACTCCGTCAAGTCTCCGAACAAATCGACCAGCCAAGCATAACTGGTACATCACGGTGAACGCCGATTGCTCCCAATTTCTATGTGCCGGCAGTCTGAATCTGCTTAGCTTTTGGTTCAAAGACACCCAGAAAAACCCAAGATCAAAGCAAACGCGGACTCACAAAGCTATGGGAAGCTCCCGTGTTGAATATGGTGTGAGCTGACTCACCTCCAACCAAAACCGATCCTACACGAGATTTTACTGACTACACATGATAACCACAAAACCAAAAATACTCAAACAAAACAAGTGTGATACAAGCACATACCCGCTATCAGCTCAGCTCCTAGGAAATCTCCAATTGTAAGCCCACGCCGAGCGATGGCTGGACGCTTGGGTGGTGGTGGAAGTACCGCATTACCCCTCCTTGGGCAATCTCTGAAGATATGACCCGGCTGGACATATAACCATAACAGTTTCTCGCTACCGCTACTGGTGATACTGCCACTTCTGGTGCTTCAATATGGGTATGTGGTGGCTTCCTACAATTCTTCGAGATATGTCCAAGCTGACTACAGTTAAAAAACTTGAAGCACTCTCCAAAATGGTTGCGACGACAACGCTCAAAACGGGGTGCCCCTGTTTGATCCCAAGTCCTCTTCTGTGACCCTGAAGTCCCTCCGGTCTTAGGCTGAACTGCCTTGGAGAACTTCAGCTCCTCGGCCATACATGTCTCTTGAACGACGACCTTCTTAACGAGATCCTCCAAACTAGTGTAAGAGACCACACTGCATCTACCGTGAAGTTCCACTCGCATCCCATCTAAAAACCTTATGATCAGATCCTCCTCAGCCATACTTTTATCCGCAAACCTGCGAAGTCAGCTAGAATCTCGCTCTTACTCCCTGACAGACTTCACACTCTGCCTCAAATGCTCAAAATCATTCTTCTTTGGTGCAAAGCTTCCCTAGGAAAATACTTCTTGTCAAACGCACGCAGGAAATCCTCATATGTCAGCTTGCCAGGCCCACGATGAATCGAATGCACTCCATCCCACCATACTGCTGCATCTGCACGCAAATACAACTCAGCGATATTAAGCTTGACCCTTTGTGGGAACGAGATGGTCTTCAAACACCTACCCAATATATGCTTCAAATCATGAGCAACTGTAGCATCGACTTTTCCACCAAAATGCTCCAAGTCCACGTACTTCATCTGTCCCATCATCCTGATAAATGTCTCCTCAACCCCGGGGACATGCACTGGAATGACGAGTGCTGGTGGCGGAACCTGAAAAACTCCTGGAACCAGCTGGATGGGAACCTGCGGATACCGTTGAGATGGAATATGTTGGTTATGCTGAACATGAACTGGCGGGGCCTGCTGCACCTAAATCTGTCTAGCAAGTTCCTGTGCAGCTACCCGAACAGCCTCCTGAGCGGCTTTCCTGGCTGCCTCTTGAGCAATCTGCTAAACTGCCTCCTGAGCGGCTTGTCTAGCAGCATCAATGTACCATCTGCCTCATGGTATATTTATCGATCGGTAAATCTGCGGGCTGCGGAACCGCAAGCTGCACATACTCATCATCAGCCTCTCTATCAGCTATGGTGGGTAGGACACAGTTGGCTCTTCTCTTGGCGGCATCTGAAAAAAGACAAATGAGTTACATTTTGCTAAACACTGAGTACTAACAATTAAAGGAGTACTATCAGACATAAAGGTGCTATTTATTTTTATTTTGAAAACCCCCAATCCCAAGAAATATTTTTGAAAATCATATTAAACCAATTTAAAACCTAGTCTCCACGAATCGCCATCCCGGGCCGGAACCGAGACGAAACCCCGCTCTAATACCAAAAAATGTCACACCCACCACTTCTTAAATATAGTAAACAAAAAAAAGACGGAAATAAAATAATAATAAAATAATAATCATAATATACTCCATGTCATGTTATAAATGTCAAATACAATACCATAAATCAAGTCTGGAAATAAACGTCTGAAATATAGATAACAACATAAGTTTGAAATCTGAAATGCAAAATAAAACATAACCGATAAAAGCCCAAGGCCTAAAATCCCAATAGCGATAAAATCCCAAAAGCTTAAATAGCAGAACCAGTCCGACATGATCACTCCTACTCAACAGTCTCACCCGAAAGGGGAAAAAAGGAAGGGGTGAGCAACATTGGAGTCACTCAGTCAGGTATGGGATGCTAAACCGCAAACCACTGACTCAGTTCATAGCACTACAAAAATGTAGGCCGAGCTCTAGCATGAAACAAACATGGTGTCTATTATGCTACATACAACACTCATCATATATGTCTAGTGCACTAGGAAACTAAAACCGAATGCAATGATAGTACACATATAACTCTCTCTGCACCCCGCATTCTCCTCATAAGGATATACATATATAACACTACAGGCATCACTAGTACAATAGTCCACTCTGTACCCCGCAAATCTCTAAGGCATCATAAGTACAAACGTCTCTGTACCCCCGCAAATCTCCACAAACAGGCATCGCTAGCACAAACGTCATGTGCCCTCGCAAATCTCCACAATCATGCATCGCTAGTACAGACGTCTATGTACCCCTGCAAACCTCCACACATGGACTCGTAAATATATACATATATATATAATAATTCTTAGTATCAATCATTTCACACAATTGTTGAATCCTCTATAATTCTATTTTCGGTTTAGCAGTCAATAATAATAATAAGCAAGCAAGACTCTCAAACATACTCGATTTACAGAGACGGATCATGTTTCGAAAAGAAACTTTCCATAATGTTAGTATTAAACTAGTTCGGGATTTAAATAGAGTATCCCTCACCTTAGCAATGTTTAAAAGTGGTGTTTATGAACTCTAGCTGCTCAAATAGACTCCAAATCTGAAATCAGAGCAAAATTCTGAGTCAAAACGCCCTTCGAATGGTTAAAAACGGGTCTGGTCGAAGTCTACAAAAAAGTCAACCCGCTGGTCAAAGGTCAATCCGGTCAACCTTTGACCTGAAATCAATTTTACCTAACCGACCGGTTAAACCTAACCGACCTGTTAAATCTAACCGAACCGAAATCAATTTAAACCAGATCAACCCAATCAAACCGGTTGGTTGACTGAGTCCCCTAGTTGTCTCACCGAGTCGACTTGGCTGAGTTGGCGAGTCGCCGGCAACCCACGAAATTCACCACGGTTAAAAAGTTATGGCCGATTTACTAAATGTTTCAAAACTTAACATAAATGAATGATGTGTCCGGCGGTTACCTAAGGCGGTCAACGGTGGTGACGAGGCTGGCAAGGTCACGGGGTGCAGTGGCGGTGGCGGCGAGCTCCGGTGACCCACAATCACCAAAAAAAGTTTTTTCGTCTTCTTAGCTCACTCTATTACCCTTTCTTATTTTTCTGATTTTTCTTACAGAAAAATGAGCTGTTGGAAGTGTTTTTTTTATAGGAAAATACTTTGGGCCATTTCGATTGGGAATGGACCTTGTTGAGTTTGGATATGAGGTCTGGGTAATGAGTTTGGGTCACTACAGAAGAAGAATCTGGGTAGGCTTGGAGCTGAGGATATCAGATACAAACTGATGAGTCCATGGCTTCTCCACTTCCATGGTTGTGCATGACGGTGGTGACGACTCCCGTGAAGACATATTTGAGAAGCGATGGTGGTGGTGATGAGTGATGGGGGCTGGGAGAGATGGCGATGGTGGTGGTGGTAACGAGGGATGGTGGTGATGGTGACCGCCGCATCTTCTCCTTTCTCAACCATCTTACAAACTGCATCTCTTCCCTTTTTCTCTTCTGCTTCTCTGGTAGATTTGAGAAACCATAATAAAATAAAAATAATAATAATAATTAATGTCAAGCTTTGATTAGAAGAAGTTTATCCAATAGAAGAAGATTAATGAGAAACTTTTTTATCTGAAAAAACCTTCTTCACTGATTGGGGAAATTTGCAGAGAAATTAGAGTTTCACGTTTTGGATATCGATGAGATATAACAAAGAAGCTACAACTGAATGAGAACATACCTTATTGAAGCTTCGATTCAAGAGAATTATCTGGATTTTCTGAGAAATAATGAATAAAACCGATTTCGTTTTATGAAAAACAGTGAAGAAAGAGTTAAATTGGAATTCGACCAGTGTGTATAAAGCTTGATCAAAGATTAATTTGAAGTATTTTGACTAAAATTAAGATATGTTACATTTATGATAACGTTTATAAAGTCTGGTAAACAACTCTAGGTTCCTAGTATTAACTGCAACTAACACAATCACATATATTCAAGAATTTAGCCTAAGGACATAAATTTCTGAATATCTATCTATCCACAACTTAGCGATATTATCTAACCATTCAACATTCGCTAATTATTATCAAGACATTACAAAGCATTCTATCAACTCAATCAATCACGATTAATTAACCCCAACTACTATCTAACCAAACTGTTACTAAGTTAGACCCGATCTCCTGCCATTATCTAACTTCAAGTAACGGGAACCTACATGAAAACTAATTAACAAACAATTGATCATAACTCACTTTTTTGGTTGAACGTGGCCTTGACCCAGCATCTGACTTCTGCGATCCAAACCCTTTCCCGACCTTCTCAAGTGGTACCCGTATGAACTAATCGTCAGCTGAACTAATCTTCAACTGAACTGATCTTCTTCACTTGAACGGAATCTTCTCTAGGTGCTGACTCAAAATCGGTAGAGTAACTATCTTTGAAATCTCTCAAAGACTCTCGAAAAAGCTCGAAAGCTCTCGAAACTCTAACTTTTTTTTGTTGCTTTCTCTATCACGTTTTAACTGACTTTGAACAGGTCTGGATGTGTTCAAATGAGGTGGGGTCGTGGGTATTTATAGGAAGCAGCAGCCAATTAGATTCATGTCGTGTGGAAGCCTTTGTGTCCGTCCGCATAGCTCTGGTCGCATACGCAGCGGCATCTCGTGCTCTACATTTCAGCTCGCATGACCTGCTCTCATGCAAGGTAACACCATGTTTTCCATATGTTTGGATGCATGGCCTGGTTGCATGGAAGGCGACACTACGGTGCCCACATGTCGATCAACATGCTCCGGCCGCATGCGAGGCGGCACCTTGTGCTCCACATGGCTGTGCACATGCCTCGGTCGCTTGCAAGGCCACACTTTTCCCTTACACATGTCTGTCCACAAGCCGATATAGCATGCAAGACAATACACGGTGCCCACATGGTTGCATGGCCTGGTTGAATGCAACACCACACCTCGTGCTCCACATGTTTGTTTGTATGAGCTGGTCGAATGCAACGCAACACACAGCTGCTTGGGCCACCCACCTGTCCTGCAAGAAAGCTGTCTGGTCGTCCATCTGTCCTGCCAGCCATCTGCTTGCATGTACAGATCGCATGTAAGGCGCCACTAGCTGCTTGGTCAACCACATGTCCGGCCAGCAAGCCATCTGCATGTATCGATCGCATGCGCTGCGCCACACAGCTACTTGGATGTCTACAACACCAAGTCGCCACTCCTAAACTGAAACGTGTGTCCATCTTTGTGTCTCTCTACTGCCCGTCCACACGGTCGATTCCGATCAATCTTGGTTTTTCTCAGAATTTAACTCATTCGTAATCCAATCCTGCTTAATTCTAGTCATGCTTAATTCTCGTCCTGCTTCCAACTTTATATTATGTTCTCAACATAATATTTTTATTAATATGACATTCTTCAAAAATGTCGTGCTTTGGGAACGTCGTGTTTCTAAAACGATGTTTTTAATTGTTTCTACAAAGAGTGTCTCAGTTGAGTTACAAAAATAGATAGGAAATATGTGTTGAATAGAATGAAAAGCATAGATAAATGTTAACCATAACCTTCAAGTGGCTTTGATACCATTTGGTACGCCTTTGTATAGGTTTCTCTTCTTAGATCACTTGAAGAGGGTGGATGATGAATTTTCTGGAGACTACTAGCACTCGTTTTTGGACAATGGACTCCTTGGAGTTGTTAGTTGCTCAAAGGATGTGTTGCTACTCTTGAAACACAATCCTACCCTGCTTAGTGATATGATCTTGGCCAGCAAAGGAACTAAGGAGATGGAACAGCTTGAACCAGAGCTTAAAGAAGACAAAGATGGAGCTAAAAACAGCTTAAACCGAAGGAGACAAATGACAAGGATCTAGAAGTACCACTTTGTCCAATGACTTGGTCAAAGCAAGCGAGATTCCATCAAGCTCTTCATCAACTCTTACACACTATCCAGGGCAGTCTAGAATATGCTTATCCAACCACCCTGGTTGTGATTCAAGCTGTCTAAGACATTCATCAAGAGAGGTGTTGTGACTTTCACTCTTTTCCTTGGTTTGGTTTTGTCCCTTTGGGTTTTCCGAACAAGGTTTTTAATGAGGCTTGGACACAACACTTATACAAAAGCCTCTTGATGAAACTAAGCCCAAACTAAACCCATTTCTATCATATTATCATTCAGCAAGAAGGAGAAAAGCCTATCTTTTAAAATTTGAACTTTAGGTTTTGTTTGCTTTAATTATGTTGTGTGTTTCCAAGAAGTTGTGCATGTACAGTCTTATTCTCTTTATATTCTGGTCGAAAACTTTAATAATATCATCAAACTTTTTCTATCAAAACATTCTTTTAATCTTGTTTGATCAAAGCTTGTCTAATGTATTTCGGATCTTCATCCTTACATTACAAGCAAATCCTGATAGTCTGAGAGATATTTCCGCATCTCTTAGAAGTATCAACTCAACCTATTATTTGTTTTCCTACAACATCAAAGTGGGCACTTTGGAAAGTTGCCTTGAGCACACCAAAGCTATAGAGAATTTTCCAGTTCTGCAACTTTTAGATGTCTCGTATTCTATGTTCAAATCTGTTCTCAAGTTTAGATCTTTCTAGAATCGTGTTTATTAGAGTCATATCTACCTAGAACAAGTGCTGAAATTGCTAAATAAACTGAATCTGATTTTCGAAATTGCAGAGAAAAGAATTAGGGTTCTTCATGAAAATTGAAATCTGATTATTCTAGATTCAGTTTCATTGCTTTCTTGTTATATCATGTTTATGTGAACAACTTTACTGGTTCAGTGTTTGGAATCTGTTAAAGAACCATGGGAGAAGAAAACAAACAGAACAATGGGTGGATCAACTACTGCTCGATGCTTTGACTGCACGGATGTGGCTCGATTCATGGGTGGGCTAAACAGAGACATCATTGACAGATTAGAAGTTCATCATTACGTGGAGATGGAGGATTTTCTACACAAGGCAATCATGTTTGAGAAGCAACTAAAACAAAAAGGTTACAAGCCTAGCTATGGATTCAGAAAGACAATCTACCAGAGAGATGAAAAGCCAAAGGATTCTAAAGCCTTCTCCAAACCAAAGATGGAAGAACAAAGTGTAAATGGAAAAGAAGTAGCCACTGCATCCAGAACCAGAGACATTCAGTGCTATAAATGTAAAGGTTATGGTCATTACTTTAGTAGCTGTTCCAATAAAAGGATGATACTCATTAGAGAAAATGAAGAGGTGGAATCAGAAGGAGAACGATCAGAGTCTGAAGAAGAACAAGTAAAGATGCCTGCCAAAGGAGAGTTACTTGTCACCAGGAGAACACTAAACCTGCAAACCAAGACTGTTGGAGATGAACAAAGAGAGAATCTGTTTCATACTCGCTGTGTTGTCCATGGCAAAGTCTGCAGCTTAGTTATAGATGGAGGAAGTTGTACCAATGTTGCAAATGAAACAATGGTGGAGAAACTTGGTTTGAGGGTGATGAAACGGCCAATAGCTTACAAGTTAAAATGGCTTAATGACGAGGGAGAGCTGTAAGTAAAGAACCAGGTCAAGGTACCATTATCTTGCTTGTACGAAAGAAAGATGGTAGCTGGAGGTTATGTGTTAATTGCAGAGCCATCAACAAGATCACTGTAAAGTATCAACACCGCATTCCTAGATTAGATGATATGCTTGATGAGTTGCATGGTTCTAGCATCTTTTTTAATTTAAAAAGTGGATATCACCAAATTAGAATGAAAGAGGTTGATGAGTGGAAAACTGCTTTTAAAACGAAACATGAACTATATGAATGGTTAGTAATGCCATTTGGGCTGACTAATGCACCTAGTACTTTCATGAGACTAATGAACCATGTTCTGAGATCGTTTATAGGGCATTTTCAGTGGTTTACTTTGATGACATTCTGATCTTCGGTAAGAACTTGGATGAGCATATTGAACATCTTAGGAAGGTTCTAGAAGTGCTTAGAAATGAATCATTGTTTGCTAACTTAAAGAAATGTACTTTTAGAAAAGATAACCTTGTCTTTTTAGGTTTTGTTGTGAGTGCAGATGGAATCCAAGTTGATGAAGAAAAGATCAAAGCTATCAAAGAATGGCCAAGTCCAAAGACAGTTGGTGAAGTGAGAAGCTTTCAAGATCTAGCTGGTTTCTACAGAAAATTTGTCAAGGATTTCAGTATGTTGGCTGCACCACTAGCTGAATTAATCAACAAAAATGTTGGGTTCAAGTGGGAACAAGCCCAGGAAGAATCATTCGAAGCTCTGAAGGAGAAACTTACCAACTCGCCAGTTCTTTCCTTTCCTGACTTTTTAAAAACTTTTGAAATAGAATGTGATGCATCTGGTGTTGGTGTACGTGATGTGCTTATGCAGGAGAAGAAACTTATAGCCTTCTTTAGTGAGAACCTTGGAGGAGATACTGTGAACTATCCAACGTATGAAAAAAACTATATGCACTTGTGAGGGCCCTACATACATGGCAACACTATCTCTGGCTCAAAGAGTCTGTCATTCACACTGATCATGAGTCTCTCAAGCATCTAAAGGGACAGCAGAAACTGAACAAGAGACATGCGAGGTGGATAGAATTCATTGAAACCTTTCCCTATGTGTCAAATACAAGAAAGCTAAGGAGAATATAGTTTATGATGCATTTTCTCGAAGGTATATTCTCTTAACCACTCTTGAAATCAAGTTCCTTAGATTTGAGCATATCAAGACTTTATATGCCACTGATTCTGATTTTAAAGACATGTATGCTTCTTGTGAGAATTTTGGCTGTGGTAAATACTACAAGAAGGATGGTTTTCTCTTCTTTGAAAATAGACTATGTGTGCCTAACTCCTCTTTGAGATAATTGTTTGTCAAGGAAGCTCATGCAGGTGGACTTAGAGGACACTTTGGCGTGGCTAAGACTCTGAATGTAATGCAAGAACATTTCTTTTGGCCACACATGAGAAGAGATGTAGAAAAAACTTGTGAAAGGTGTGTCACTTGCAAACAAGCTAAGTCCAAAATCCAAAATCACGGTCTGTATACTACTTTACCCATTCCTTTGCATCCATGGCATGACATTTCAATAGATTTTGTTGTTGGACTACATAGAACTAAGACTGGAAAAGACTATGTGTTTGTTGTTGATATTGTGGGTATTTTATATTACTTCTAAAATTAACCTTATTTCCCACTTTACTCTCTCCAATAAGAGTTTCAGTGTATTACTTAGGGATCGAATCCACAGAGACTTTAGGATTGCACAATAGACTTCTGGTTTTCAAATTAAAGCTAGACAAATTGTAATAATAATAAAGATGATTTCAAGATTGATTTATTTTGTGAAGATTGGATTAAGGAATTAAACTTAAGGGAAATTCTTAGGTAATATTAGATAATGTAGATTAATAGATTGCTAGGGTTTTAATTAAGCGTCGTTCTCAAACTCAAAACCTAGGCGTTTATGAGATCACTCTCGCGCATCTCGACTGAGTGTTGATCGACACCCCCAAGGTGGCGTCGATCGATGCTCATTCTAAACAGTAGTGGTTTCGCGGTTTGATAGATTCTCTAAACTCCAATTCAACTCTCGTTTGTTACCAGTTATTTAGATTGTTTAAGATAGGTTCAGGGTCATAACCATGCTCTCGCTTGCGCTATGAAACCCTAGTTTCTAAGATTAAGGTGATCAGATTCAACCTAACATTAAGAATAACTTAAACAAAGAACCAAGAAGATTACCCTAACAATTCTATAAAATCAACAAGAGACATTACTACCATTGAAGAACCCTAAATCTAACAACGAATTACTCAGACATAATAATAAAGAACATGATTAAGGTCTAAATAAATTGCATCAAAAAAACTGAATAATAAGATAAGAAGTTCAAGATCTTCTTTGTAATGATGGTCAGATCTCTCTCTCCAATAAACGGAACAAGATGTTTCAACTCTGTTTCAGCCTCCCTTTTATGTGGTTGCCCGCTTCTCTCAAAACTAAGATAGAAAACCCTAATAAATAGTCTAAATTTCAGCAGGGGCTTGTCTTTCAAATCATGAGACTTTTGGGTAAAACTTGTAATTTCTCAAGACTTCATTAATCTTGCAGTCGACTTGTCCGTCAATCGACGCACAAGGTGTGACATCAATCGATGCTTCACGCATAAACAAGATCCTTCATTGAATTTATGGCTGAGCATCCTAAACGCTCCAAAAATGGCCCAAAAGCTACAATTGCTTCCAATAAGTACATAGACCTGTAAATACTAAACATAGTCTAGACACACATAATAGACCCTAAAGGGAGCCTATAACATGGCCTAAAACTGGTAATAAATTGGTTATATCAACTCCCTCAGACTTATCTTTTGCTTGTCCTCAAGCAAACAATGCCAGTGAAAGAGATTTTGAAAAGTGGGGACTCACATAATATCTAAGTATAACTGTCACCCTACTTTGTTGCAACCACATCCTATCAAATCAATCACATACAAACTTTATATACTTTATCCTAGTATAGCAACCAAACCCATTCTACTAACAACTTACCAAATACTAGCTTGACTCACTCCTCTACTGATCTCATTTCTTTGCATAAAATAAAAGTGTATGCTTTACCCTGGGAGTATCAATCAAAAGACACATGGATTCTTACATGTGCAAGTATCTGAACAACTAGCCACAAAGTCTTCTTTGATCCTTTTCTTCCATTTTTTTCTCTCTTCTCTGAATCTTTTTAGATTTCTTCTTCTTTTATTTTTTTTTTTTCTTTTTCTTTTTCTTTCTTCTTTTTTTTCTTTTTTTGGGAAAAGTTGTAGGCGAATAATGGGGTCATAGGTAATTTACCTACCCCTCGCTTCCAACAATGTGTGATCATTTCTTTGAATTAGAATAACGGGGTCACTGGTAATGTACCTACCCCTCTGCATCCTGGGAAATCATCCCAATCTTTTAAGGTTTTAAGTAGATGCTGAAGAGAGAGAGAAGGGGACCAAAGGTGCAATGACTTGTACCTACAGTCTTGCAGAAGAAACCTGATCCAGTGTATACCAAGCCCCAAAGCAAGCTAATAATGTCAGGACTAGTGTTGGAAATCAGCTTCGGATCCATTAAACTTTCTAAGAAAGTGTGATATAGTGACAGGATGATCCACTTTAGTATCTCTAGTAATCTTTGCAAATAACCTTCTAAAAATGGTGCTAAAGTGTGTTTAGTAAATAAAAAAAAATGATCATAATTCTTTTTTGACTCAATAAAACTTTTTGAAAAACTTATATATATATATATATATATATATATATATATATATATATAGCAAATGAAACTCAAAACAAATCGAATAGCGTTAGCGAACCTCCCCCGGACTTAAATTACACTGACCCCAGTGTAATCCGCCTTGGATTGGTTAGGAAAAAAATAAATCATAAGTAAATGGTGTTAGAGAAAGTAGATTATACCAAACTCAAGAGGGCATTGATCCATGGTTATAGGTTTGTGTCGACCGATGGTAGACCATCATTGTTGATCGATGGTATATTTGATCTATCGACTAAACGTATCTGTTAGATCGTCGTCGATCGACAGCAACAAAGCTGTGTTGGTCGATGTGAGGCATGTTAGACTGAAATCGTGAGTGTGTGCCTACTCTCCATGGATCATCTCTCTTTGGTTAGCTTTGTTAGACACTCAAACACATATCAGAACCTCAAAACAGCATAATAATAATAATGAGTCCAAATATAAAAACAACATTACAAAATAAAATATAAGTCTGAAAATAAGATAAAATAAGAGATGAAGGAGCAACAAGGGAGGCTACTCCTCGTCCGATGTGTCCATGTCAGGCTGCTGAGTCTGTGGTGCGGCTCCTGGTGGCGATCTTGCTCTGGTCTTGGGACAACTGAAGCACTGGCATCGAGACATCGTCTCAACCCTAGCCCATATGGCATGAAGTGCTCCACTACAACTCTCTGGAAGTCACCATGGTCGTGGATGGGGATCTCTGGAATCTCAGGGAAGGGTGGGATAGGTGGGTGTGGCTGTGCTGGCTCGGGTGCCGCAGCTGCTGCTACCGGATGGGCTGGTCTGAAGCCTCCTATGCGGCGTAATCTGAGCGGTTCAGTTTTGTGGAGATGCTTCTCAGCTGGTCTGAAGGCTGGGCGCTCCGGATCATCAGCAAAGTATGTCACCTCTGGTGCTGGAAGCGCTATCATCCTAGGCCCCTCGTCGTCTACAAAAGACTAATACTTCCCCTTCTTCAGCCACTGGGTCCTCGTCAAGTGACTGTCATCCATGAATCTCAACTCACTCACGATAGAGGCTCCCTCAAAACTGATACCAAGGAAGCTGAATATAGGTGTCAGGAGGCTCCCAATCGTATCCTTCTTCGATCTGGTACCCTTAAAGGGTTAGTCCTTTAGGGTCGCCAAATGCTCAGCAAAAGTAGCCCCCAAGTTCACCCGCTGATCGCTCCCTGGTGGGGAAAAGATCTCATCCTCGAGCTCCACTAAGTCTCTCACGGAGTAGTACAGCATTGTGAGCTCCTGAACCCTAACCTTGTTGGGTTCCATCTTGCACAACAAAGTGTTGGCAAGGTCCTTCAGGAAGTAGTGAAGGGTGGGGTGACATACGTCCGTCTGAGTAGTCGAGCCAGAGTCAAAAGGGCCTGTAGCAATGAGTCCCCATAAAGTATGAAGACCTGGGAAAGGAGCGACTGTGCAGGCTAGGGTGCCGGACTCGAACCCGTAGATCATGCAGATCTGTGGAATGGTGACTCGGTACCGGATGCCTCTGATAAGAAAAGTCAATGTGGCCTTGTTCACCACTTTCACCCGCGGGCTCTTGTAGAGAACCTGAGTTGTTGCCATGCACTCACGGACCAACTCGGGGTAGAGAGGGTATGTCCTAGTGGCCATCGTGCCAAGTCGTAACTCCCTTACCATTTGTCTGAAGTCGGTCAGTATCCCTAGCTTCTTCAAGGTGTGTCTGTCGACGAACCGTGTGGGCTCTATAGAAACGCTTTGCCAAGCGTTGTAGTAGAGTCTGTCAAAGTCGTCCAAACCTCACTCACAGGACGATGTGTGCATTCCCTCGATGCTACAGCCTTTCGAGGGATGGGATAGTCCTCGAATGTGACAAGTAAAGCTTCTTCTTCTTTGGGCCAAGGGTCGCAGCATGGAGGGCCCCGTGGCTGAGTACTGGACCCACCAATCTCGTATCGTGCCTTGGTTCATCGTTCGTCCATCTGCATATAAGATAGAAAATCAAAAATTAGAATCGTTGTTGAATAAGCGACCACCGATCGATGAAACCTCATGGGCATCGATCGACAAGATCTTACGACTATCGATCGACGACGCCTCATAGGCGTCGATCGATGGTTTATCGCAAACCAAGGGTTACAAAATCCAAAATAACAAACTCAAATCGTGCATATCATATGTAAATAACGCAGATAGTTCCTAATCTAGTACTCCATTGCCTTAGATCATCCTAAAATCCGAGCTAAACACCAAAAGATTTGATTTTTCTTCAAACCCTAAAAAGTTCCTAAACTAAGAGATTTAGAGAACATACCTTGATGATTGAGTGGTTTAGTGAGTTAAGCAAGTATGAGGATTGAAATTTGAGTGATTTAGGCTCAAGAACGAGCAAAATCGGCCAAAAAATTAGAGAGAAATCGAGTGTTTACTCGTATGAGTTTTTGGCGGATTGAAGAAAAGTGTTTTTATGAATCGGGGTCGTGTCGAGTTAACCTACTCAACGCTCACCATCAATCGATGTTCCTATAGGGGCGTCGATCGATGGTATGTTCTATGATCCATTTTTTCATTTAAGAAATTTGTAAACGCGTAATTACTAAAATTAATCATATTTTTTTATTATTTATTTAATTTTTGTTTATTAGATAAATGTTAATTAAATATATATATATATATATATATATATATATATATATATTAGAGTCTATAAATATTAAATTAGTGGGTTGCCTCCCACTCAGCGCTTGTTTAGAGTCATTAGCTTGACGAGACGTGGGTTTATCATTCGGGATCTGGCATCTCGAGACGCATGGTCTGAGTATGCGGAATTTCAGCTTCGGCCCAGTAATGTTTCACTCTTTTACCATTCACCATGAAATCCTCTCCTTTAGGATTAACTAGGACAATTGCCCTGTAAGGCGTAACTTCTTTAATGGTGAAGGGTCCGGACCAACGAGAACGTAGTTTTCCGGGAAACAAAGTCAACCGCGAGTTATACAGGAGCACCTGGTCGTTCGGTTCGAAATGCCTAGAAATAATTTTCTTGTCGTGATAGGCTTGCGTCCTTTCCTTGTATAACTTTGAGTTTTCGTAGGCTTGGTGCATAATTTTGTCTAGCTCATTTAGCTAGATTAATCGCTTTTTTGTTGCGGGTTTAGCATCGAAATTTGTCTTTTTGATGGCCCATTCAGCGTTATGTGTTAATTCTACTGGGATATGGCATGCTTTTCCATAGAGTAGGTGGAATGGGGTAGTCCCAAATGGTTTTATATACGCTGTTTGGTATGCCCAGAGCGCATCATCCAGTTTTAGAGACCAATCTTTTCGGGATGATCCTACCGTCTTTTCTAAGATCTCTTTGATTTGACGGTTGGATATTTCTACTTGTCCGCTAGTCTGAGGATGGTAGGGTGTGGCTACTCGATGGTAAACTCCATGTTTCTTGAGTAGTTTTTCAAACACTATGTTTATAAAGTGGGTACCTCCGTCGCTTATAACTACTCGAGGGATTCCAAATCTAGGAAAGATGATCCTTTTAAAGAGTTTAATTACTATGGAAGTGTTGTTTTTCGGGGTTGCTATCGCTTCGACCCATTTGGATATGTAGTCTACGGCAACTAATATGTATTTATTTCCTTGTGAAGAAGCAAAAAGGGCCCATGAAATCGATTCCCCAGCAATCAAACACTTCAACTTCGAGTATGAAATTTTGTTCCATTTCGTTTCTCTTCATGATTTTTTCTCTTCTTTGGCAAGGATCGCATTTTGCTACGTAGGCTTGAGCATCTCGAAACATAGTTGGCCACCAAAAGCCTGCTTGTAGAATTTTTGACACTGTCTTAAAACTAGCGAAATGTCCAGCATAATCGGACCCATGACAATGATACAACATTTCATGTGTTTCGCTTTCAGCAACGCTTCGTCTGTATATTCCGTCAGAGCAGTGTTTATAAAGATAAGGTTCATCCCAGTGATATCTCTGGATTTCTCTCAACAATTTCTTTTTATGATATCCTGTGAAGGGTTCGGGTTCCACTTTGGCCGCAAGATAGTTTACTATATCCGCATACCAAGGTCTATCAGTGGTGTTCAGTGCACACACACCCCGACTTAAACTTCTACCTCTGGGAGAGTCATTAATTGAGAACGAAGGATTACAACTGACATTGATATATATTGGAATGGTTATGTGATCGTCCTTTTTGAATGCATTATCGATTGATGCTTTGCGGTTATAGTCGTTCGATGAGCTTAGCGTGTTATCGGTCAATTCTTCTTCATGTGCCGAACTGACCTTGCCAACGAAGGTTGATTCTGCTAAGTAGACATTTTCGGTGGGTAAGAAATCATCTATAGGAACATCGTTGTCTACTCTTATCCATGATAAGTGATCCGCGACTCCGTTTTCCACTCCTTTCTTGTCTTTTACTTCTATATCAAATTCTTGGAGAAGCAGAATCCATCGTAAAAGTCTCGGCTTGGCGTCCTTTTTGTTCATTAAGTATTTTAACGCTGTGTGGTCTGTGTGAACAACTACTTTCAAACCAACTAGATAGGATCAGAATTTTTTGAAAGAGAATACTATGGCTAGTAGCTCTTTTTCCGTTGTTGCATAATTGTGTTGCACATCGTCCATAGTTCTACTGGCGTAGTATATAGCATGCAACTTTTTGTACTTATTTTGTCCAAGCACTGCGCCTACAGTGAAATCGCTTGCGTCGCACATAATTTCGAATGGTAAATCCCAGTCCAGTGCTTGGACAATAGGAGTAGATACGAGTGCCGATTTGATTTCTGTAAAGGCCTCGAGACATTCAGGTGTAAAGTCAAATTTTACTTCTTTGCACAGGAGTGCAGTGAGAGGCCGAGCAATTTTGCTAAAATCTTTTATGAATCTTCTATAGAATTGAGCGTGTCCTAAAAAGCTTCTAACGTCTTTGACATTAGCTTGGGGCGGCAGCCCAGTCATTACTTCAATCTTTTCCTTGTCCACCTCGATTCCGGCTGTTGAGACCTTGTGTCCCAAGACAATTCCTCTATTAACCATAAAGTGGCATTTTTCCCAGTTCAAAACAAGATTTTTCCTTTGTATCTAGCTAATACCTTACACAAGTTATCAAGACATGTTTTGAAGTTTGGACCGTACACTGAGAAGTCGTCCATGAAAACCTCCATGAAGTCTTCGATCATATCTGCGAATATCGACATCATGCATCTCTGGAAGGCCGCATGAGCGTTATAGAGTCCGAATGGCATTCTGCGATACGCAAACGTTCCATAGGGACAGGTGAAGATAGTTTTTTCTTGATCATCCGGATGTATGGGAATCTGGAAAAATCATGAGTACCCGTCAAGGAAACAGTAGTATTCATGGCTTCCAAGCCTTTCTAACATCTGATCGATAAAGGGTAAAGGGAAATGATCTTTCGTGTGGCAGCATTCAGTTTCCGGTCACAGTTCTCATGGGGATCAATTCATCTTTGTCATTCTTCACTACCGTAATTCCACCATTCTTTGGAACAACATGAACTGGACTAACCCAATTGATGTCTGAGATCAGGTAAATAATGTCTGCTTCTTGAAGCTTCATGATTTCCTTTTTAACTACTTCCTTCAGGTTGGGATTTAATCTCCTTTGATGCTCAATGAATGATTTGGATTCATCATCAAGGTGTATCCTATGCATACATAAATCGGGAGAGATTACCGGGATGTCATCTAATGAATATCTGAGGGCCTTGTGGTGTTTTTTCAGTTTGTTCAGCAATAATGTTTGCTCTCCGTTGCTCAGGTTGGCATTGATGATGACAGGATAGGAATTTTTGTAAAGGGAAGCGTATTTAAGACCAGCGGGAAGTGGTTTAAGATCGATTTTAGGTGCTTTCTATTTGCTCCAGTCGTCGGTTACACCATGTTGTTGATCGACGGTACTATCGGGGTGTCGATCGATGGTGGCAGGTAGATCAAGTTCTTCGGTGTCGACGTTGAAGATTTCTTCAGTGTCATCCATCAATCTCGTATATTCTTCATTCTGATCATCCATCGCAAAGATGTCATCTTTAGGAGATGTGATTGCTCGCAAAGATGCAACCATGAATGATTCTTTTGCTAGGTCGGAGAGATAATCGATATGGTAGAGTTGACCGTCAATCAAAGGCTGTTTAATTATCTTTTCCATGTCAAAGACCAACGGTATCTTCCCGATGTTGAGGCATATGCGCCTTCCTCTGACATCAATGATCGCTCTGGCCGTGGCCAGGAAAGGTCTCCCCAAAACAATCGGATTTCTATGTTCTCACTCGTATTTAAGCATTATGAAATCTGCAGGTATATCGCAGTTATGAATACGTACGGGCACGTCTTCAAGGGCGCCTTCCGGAATTCTAGTGGATCTATCAGCTAGAACGAGAGTGACCTTGGTAGGTTGAAACTGTGTTAGACCGAGGGTGACTTCAACTGAAAAAGGCAGCAGGTTTACACTAGATCCTAAATCACAAAGGGATCTTTGGAATGTTTCATCGCTGATAGTGCAGTCCAGAAAAAATCTACTGGGATCAGGGAGTTTAACCGGAGTTTTTCCTTGAATGATTTCGCTTACTTCTTCCGATACCATCATCACATAATGTTATGATTCATGGAATCCTCGCGTTGATGCATCCTTCACGTACTGCTTAATAGCAGGCGAGATGTGAATGGCATACTCAGTGGCATCTCAATGCTTACTTTGTCGAATGCTTTTTTGCATATTGCTTTTTCTTGCTGCTTCTTGTTCTGCTTAGCGTTCTTTGGGGGAAAGGGGGCGGTTGCTTGGTAAACCCTTGTTCTAACCAGTTTGGTTGGTTCTGGGTCCGAATGTCGATCGCGTCTTGCTTCAGAGCGTCGATCGATGGTAGGTTTAGACTGTCAATTGATTCTTGGTAACGAGTGTCGATCGACGTCTCCTATTTCCGTGTCCTTTTCCTTTTGTTTGTCAAACAAGTCCTCAAGGTTGTCAGTTTGGTCCAATCCTTCAATTTCAGGTGAAATCTAGGGGATTTGCTCGTCAGTGTCAAGCGAAATGGGATGTGATTTTTCTTTTTCCTTTGTCGCGATTCTCGCGAATTCATCGATAGTGATGCTTTCACTAACGCCAGGTGTGAGTCGTTTGCCACTTCGTAAGGCCACGACGTTGCAATGTCTCTTGGGGTTAGCATCTGTTTTACCAGGTAAAAATCCGTCCTCTCTCCTGATGGACATAGCGTTACTCGCCACTTGGCTGTCGATTCTCTTAATGTGTTCACTTAGAGTTTCAAAATTTTCCGTCATCTCCACATATATTCTACGGTTCTCATTGACTTTGGACTTATCGTTGAGTTTCGAATTTTTCTGTCATCAGATCCAACTTCTCGTTGAGGTCGGCGGCTATTCTATGGTTTCCTGTGAAGGCTTGATTCATCTTCGACTTTGGACTTCTTTTGTATCTATCCACAGTGGCGTCGTAGTTGCTTGTGAAGTTTTCAATGCTCTCCCTAAATCGTTGGTTGTTCAAACTCATCACATTTGAGAATTCAACTTGCTTTTCGAAGTCGTGAGAAACAACATCGTCCAGGAGGGTCGCAACTGATGCTAGAGTCTTTCTAATTCAAACTGAGTGCTTCTCCTCCGTGAGCATTTTCGGTTCATTCTTCTCGGCGTCTATCATTGTGTAAGCTCTACCTAAGGCCATGTTCTCTATCAGCCTTTTAGCGCTTGTGGGTCTTCTGGTGCCAAAGTTCCCATCGCTGGTCGTATCAAGGATGGTTTGGGAGTCTAAGTGTTGATGAGTTGGGGTTCTAAGAATCCATGGTGAGGGCACGAAAGCTGGTAGCTTTTGAATCTAGTCCAAGCGTGTTTAAAGGATTTGCGGCTACCTTGAATGAATGTGGATATTTCTCTCCTTGCTTCCCAGTATCTTTCCTCGTCAAAGAAGTGATTGATGAAAGTGCTTCTAATATCTTCCCAGCAGGTCAGGGACCCTGGTGGTAGCTGGTTCAACCACCTCCTAGCAAAACCTTCAAGGGAAAAGGGGAAGATTTTGCAGCGATTGAAATCATCGTTCACCATATCTTCTAGCATCTCCATGTGATCGTTCGGGTGTTCAGTAGGAAGACCACTGAACTGATTTTTGCAGGCCATAACTAGGAAGTCAATATCAAGCTCAAAGCTTCATGTGTGGTTATCTGATAATCGAAATGCGGACCTATTGGAATAGGTCCTGCCGGGGTTTAGGTATTCAAACATTGGCAATTCATGCTTTATCTCATTCTTTGGAGATTTAGTGATTTGATCAGGGGTTACAGTTCCCTGATAGTTAATGAGTTGGCTTGCTTCGTTACTTTTATTATTCTTTGGTTCTATCAAGACTACTTTCTTATTATCAGCATCAGTAAAGGCGTTCTTACCTGCTTCCGGCTGATCGGTATCGATCGATGGCAACGGAAGGGTATCGCGCGACAGTAGTGGACTCGAGTCAATTGATCCAGAATGAGCTCCGTCGATCGATCTGTGTTGTCCTGAATCCATATTCTCTCCTTTAAGTACTTGTGTCACAGGATCAGGGAAAGAATAATTTAGTATAAAGTAAAAAAAATCTAGACGATATTTTAAATGAAATCTAATGGAAATAAGAAAGAGTCCCCAGCAATAGCGCCAAATTTGATGTTGTGGGTATATTATATCACTTCTCAAATTAACCATATTTCCCACTTTACTCTCTCAAATAAGAGGTTCAGTGTAGTACTTAGGGATCGAATCCACAGAGACTCTAGGATTTCACAGTAGACTTACGGTTTTGAATTAAAGCTAGAAAAATTGTAATAATAATAATAAAGATGATTTAAAGATTGATTTAGTTTGTGAAGATTGGATTAAGAGATTAGACTTAGGGAAAATTCTCAGGTAATATTAGATAATGCAGATTAATAGATTGCTAGAGTTTGAATTAAGCGCCGTTCTCAAACTCAAACCTAGGCGTTTATGAGATCGCTCTCGCACATCTCGACTGAGTGTCGATCGACACCCACAAGGTGGCATCGATCGATGCTCATTCTAAATAGTAGTGGTTTTGGCGGTTGGATAGGTTCTCTAAACTTCCAATTCAACTCTCGTTTGTTTCTAGTTATTTAGATTGTTTAAGATAGGTTCAGGGTCATAACCATGCTCTCGCTTGCGCTATGGAACCCTAGTTTCTAAGATTGAAGTGATCAGATTCAACCTAGCATTAAAAACAACTTAAACAAATAACCAAGAAGATTACCCTAACAATTCTATAAAATCAACAAGACATTACTACCATTGAAGAACCCTAAATCTAACAATGAATTACTCAGACATAGTAATAAAGAACATGATTAAGGTCTGAATAAATTGCATAGAATAAACTGAATAATAAGATAAGGAGTTCAAGATCTTCTTTGTACTGATGGTCAGATCTCTCTCTCTCCAATAAACGTAACAAGATGTTCCAACTCTGTTTCAGCCTCTCTTTTCTCTGGCTGTCCGCCTCTCTCAAAACTAAGATAGAAAACCCTAATAAATATTCTAAATTTTGGTTAGAGACTTGTCTTGCAAATGATGAGACTTTTGGATAAAACTTGTAATTTCTCAAGTCTTCATTAATCTTGCAGTTGACTTGTCTGTCGATCGATGCACAAGGTGTGACGTCAATCGATGCTTCACGCATAAACTGGATCCGGCATTGAATTTCTGGCTGAGCATCCTAAACGCTCCAAAATGCCCTAAAAGCTCCAATTGCTTCCAAAAAGTACTTGGACCTGTAAATACTCTAAAACATAGTCTAGACACACATAATAGACCCTAGAGGGAGCCTATAACATGGCCTAAAACTGGTAATAAATAAGTTATCTCAGTTGTCGTTGATAGGTTTTCTAAAATAGCTCATTTTATTCCTTGCCATAAGATTGGTGATGTTGCGAATGTTGCTAGTTTGTTCTTTAAGGAGATTGTTAGGCTTCATGGCATGCCTAGGACAATTGTTTCTGATAGAGACACCAAATTTCTTAGCTTATTTTGGAAAACGTTATGGTCTAAGCTAGGAACCAAACTTTGTTTCTCTACTACTTGTCATCCACAATCTGATGGACAGACTGAAGTTGTCAATAGAACATTGTCTACCTTGTTGCGTGCATTGATTAAAAAGAACATTAAAAATTGGGAAGAATGCTTGCCACATGTAGAATTTGCTTATAATCATGCTAAGGATTATGCATCTAAATTTTCTCCATTTGAGACTGTCTACGGTTTTAATCCTTTATCACCTTTGGATATAATGCCTTTACTTTTGAGTGAAAGAGTTAGTCTGGATGGACAAAAGAAAGCTGAACTTGTTAAGCAGACACATGAGAAGGCATGGATCAATATGGAAAACAAGACCAAACTTTATGTCAAGCAAGCCAACAAAGAAAAAAAGAAGATGATTTTTGAAGAAGGAGATATTGTTTGGATACACCTGAGGAAAGAGAGATTTCCTAATGAAAGAAAATTCAAGCTCATGCCTAGAATCGATGGTCCCTTCAAAATCATCAAAAAGATCAACAACAACACCTACCAACTAGATTTGCAAGGTAAGTATAATGTGAGCTCAAGCTTCAATGTTACTGATTTAGTTCCTTGTTATGCAGAAGTAGCGGATTTGAAGTCAAATCATTCTCAAGTGGAAGAGGATGAAATGATCTTGGCCAGCAAAGGAACTAAGGAGATGGAACAACTTGAACCAGAGCTTAAAGAAGACAAAGATGGAGCTAAAGAACAGCTTAAACCTGAGGAGACAAAGAACAAAGATCTAGAAATACCACTTGGTCCAATGACTAGGTCAAAGCAAGCGAGATTCCATCAACTCTTACACACTATCTAGGGCAATCTAGAATGTGCTTATCCAACCACATTGGTTGTGATTCAAGCTGGCTAAGACATTCATCAAGAGAGGTGTTGTGACTTGCACTCTTTTCCTTGGTTTGGTTTTGTCCCTTTGGGTTTTCCGAACAAAGTTTTTAATGAGGCTTGGACACAACACTTATATTTTTGTCCAGCAAGAAGGACAGGAGCCTATCTTTTAAAATTTGAACTTTAGTCTTTGTTTACTTTAATTATCTTGTGTGTTTCCAAGAAGATGTGCATGTACAGTCTTCTTCTCTTTATATTCTGGTTGAAAACCTCAATAATATCATCAAACTTTTTCTATCAAAATATTATCTGAATCTTGTTTGATCAAAGCTTTTCTAGTGTATTTCAGATCTTCATCCTTACATTACAAGCAAATCCTGATAGTCTGAGAGTCATTTCCGCATCTCTTAGAAGTATCAACTCAATCCATTATTTGTTTTCCTACAACATCAAAGTTGGCACTTCGGAAAGTCGCCTTGAGCACTCCGAAGCTATAGAGAATTCTACACTTTCATTATCACAATTGTTGGAGAGCATTCAGGGACCTTATCCTCACACCTATGATCATATTACTTAGTGTCTAAGATGAATCAAAATAGTTCACTCTCCTTAGTGTGATGGTCAATGTTCTTATGCTAAACAGAGAAATTAATTAGACAAGGCAAGCAATAATCTTAAGAGAATTTTACTTAAATAGCATAGAAAATTTGTTATATGACTCTCATAGCATACATCTTTTGAAAATTATTCAAATATTTTTAAACCCGTAGAAAATTACAATAAACACCTTTGGTTAGTTTTTTTTATTGAGATTATTTATAATTAAGTAGTGATTAATTAATCTATGTCACTAATAAATATTTCACATCAGTAATAATTGTAATCTAAAGGGAGGAAAGAGGCAACTCAAAGGACGCTTTTGTTTGCCAGTGGTAACGCGAATTTCCGCTTTTCTGAGAAACCTTCACCGTATCTTCGCCGTTGACATCCTATTTTTTGCTCAAAATTGTATTCTCCGCTTCTTTGCCGTCGTATTTTAGTCAAATGAGAGTATAATCAGATGACTGGGTGATTCTTCATCCTTTGTTTCCAGAAAAAAAGTGTTCCGGTATGTTTTGATGGTTTATTTTGAGTTTTTCGACAATGACTGGCCTCTACATTTAATCCAGACTAAAATAGTATATTTGATGGTTGATTTATGTATATTTTGTGGCTGACTTGCTATAGTTCCTCATTTTGGTGGTTGATTTATGAACCAGTTATTGACTTGTTACGTCTAATTTATAAACGGTGTTATGGCTGATTTAGAGCTATGTGGCTACTTGTTTATAGTATGTATGACTTTTGGCCGATTTGTCTTTGCTAATTTGGATGAGTTAATTTTTGATTGTGACTGATTTATATATTAAATTGTGGCTGGGATTGTTTTATGGTGTGGCTGAGTTTGTTTTCTATTGCGACTAGTTTATTGTTATGTTAAGGCTGATTTATATATGCAATTGTGGCTAAGTTTTTTTTTTGCTGGTTTATTTTAGTTTATTTTATGCGTTACGACTGATTTATCATTAATATGTTATATAGGTCTTTTATGATCAGATGGTTGTTTCTGAAGATCAAGATCAAGCAAGGGATTACCCTCCAAGACTTTATGCTGAAGGGGCTTATAATCTAGAAAAAAAACATTAATCACAATGTTCATTTGAGAGACTTCCCAAGGGTTAGAGACACAATAGAACATGATGTGTAGGAAAACCTGAAGGAGTTTCCTGTTGGAGTAATTGCTAAGCTAGCTGATAGCAATTTTGTGTTGTCTGGTAAGACTGTACACTATCTACTGTGTAGACAGCTGCAAGTTCTTAAGAAGGAGATTTGTTATTTCGTTGTTGATCAACCTCTCAAGTTTAGCTTACACGAATTTGGTGAGATCACAGAGTTAAACACAAATCCACTGCCAATGGAAAGTTTTGAACCTGACCAATACAAAACATTGTGGGAGGAGTTGCATGTGCCTCTTGGGGTAGGACTCAAATATATGAACTGAGGCCAGCATTAGAGGTCTATCGGACCTGGAGTTTTGAAAAGTGTAAATAGTTAGGTATGTTGCTTCTTCAAGCTATATGACTTAATGGCTTGCATCATAATTTGAGAATACCCTTTGAAAGTGAAAAGGAGTATTCAATGATAAAAGCATGAAGACTTATCCATGGGGTCGGACTGCTCATCAGTGAAAGGTATGGTGGGTGCCAAATATCCACCTAACCTTCATCAATGAAGACACTGAGTTGGAACTGTCGAGGGATTGGGAATGACCTTACAGTTTGATGTCTCACAGAGATGTATCAGAAGTATCATCCAAGACTCTTGTTCCTTTCTGAAACAAAGAATAGGAAGCTGTTGTTGTAAAACATTCAGGCTGGCTTAGCCAAAGCGGAGGTTTAGGTTTTTTTTATGGATGAATTTCAAGTTGATATTTTATTTTATAATAATTGAATGATTGTTGTAAAAGAAGCCATTAATGGAATAAATGTTTATATGATATTCGTTTATGGGAACCCTGTTTTAAAAAGAAAAGCTCAAGTATAGGAAAGTCTTATGCGTTTCTCAACAACTAGAGATGTACCATAGTTCATGATTGGAGATTTCAATGAAATAACATGTCATCATAAAAAAGAAGGTGGAAGAAGAAGGTACGATACTTCTTTTTTGCCTTTCAACCAAATGATCACGGATTGTGGAATGCTCGAGTTTCCTTTCACAGGAAATCAGATGTCATGTCTGAAAAAGGAGTTGTGGTAATGTTCGGTGACGTTTGGACTGGGCATTGAAAAACGAGGATTGGCATGAGAAATTTCTCGAAAACTCAATATTTGTTTATGTGGGGCTCGGATCATTGTCCAATCTTAGCGGATATTCTGATTAAACCGACAAGGAAAGGGAAATCTTTCAAATTTAATGGACACTGGTTGGATAGTCAAGAGGTTTGAAAAGTGAATCGAGATGGCTGGAACTCACCAGACCTTCTATCTAATGCAAATATCATGGAACATATCTCAAGTTGCAGGAAAGATTTGGGGCAATGTAAAAGACAAAATAATTTGAATTTGGCTAAATTATTGGAAGACCTAAAGCAAAGTGGATAACCTATATTCAGATGATGATGCAACAACGGAAGAGATAGGTGCAACTCTAGAAGAATTGACTTATGCCCCTAAGGCAGAGGAACAATTGTGGAAACAAGAGAGCAGAGTGTGGTGGCTCAGAGAAGGGGACATGAACACCAAGTTCTTCCATTTAATAACCAAACAGAGAAGAGCCAGAAACAAGATAACAGGTCTCCTTGGCTCTTCAGGAAATCTAGTTGAGGATGAGGAAGAACTAGTAGCCATTTCTACCAATTATTTTAGGAGCTTAATTGAATCCTCAAATCCTGAACTTATGGACGAGGCTCTAACGAATATTACTACAACAATATCTGACAGACTAAACGTGGATCTTATGTCCCCAGTTTCAGAATGGGAGGTCAAACATGCACTGTTCGTTATGTAACTTGAAAAAGCCACGGGCAGATGGTTTAATAGCTATTTTCTACCAAATCTTTTGAGATATTGTAAAAGAAGATTTAACTTGTATGCTTAATGAATTCATATTATATGGTAATATGGCACCATAATTAAATGATATGAATATCTGCTTCATTCAATAAAAAGGGAAAACCAAATGAAATGTCCCAATTTCGCCCTATCGGCCTCTGCAACATGAGCTATAAGATCATCTTTAAAGTCTTATGCCAAAGACTAAAGAAGGTGCTACCGGATAAAATATCTGGAATCCAGTCATCATTTATTGTTGGAAGACAGATAACTGAAAATGTGATAATAGCTCAAGAAATATTTCATGCTCTCCGAAAAAACCAGGTGGAGGAAATAAGCGAATGGCAATTAAAACAAATATGAGTAAAGCTTACGACCGGATGGAATGAGAGTTCATAAGGGCGGTCATGAAAAAATGGGATTTGCATACATGTGGATTCAATGGATAATGCAATGTGTCAGTTTAGTAAAATACCATGTCCTTTCAATGGTCAACCAAGAGGAAACATAGTCCCAAAAGGGGATTACGTCAAGGAGATCCTTTGTCTTTTTCATCTTTATCTTATGCACAAAAACACTCATTAGCATTCTTAATCATGCAGAGAGTCAAGGCAAGATAACGGAAATGCATGTCTCACGCACTATTTTGTGTTCTATTTTGAGTTTTATACATATAAAAAAAGAGTAGAAACGTACAGGTGTACCATCGATCGATTTTGAAGAATCAACATTGATTGACCATGGATCATGACCATCAGTCGATATCAACATCGTGACATCGATCGATACTCTCTTACAGAGAGAGGTATCGAGTTTCCTACTTAACTATTTACCTATGATTTAATTTTTCCTAACCAATCCAGGATGGATTACACCGGAGACAGTGTAATTTAAGTCTAGGGGAGGTTCGCTAAAGCTATTTGATTTATTTTGAGTTTTATTTGCTCTATATATAAGTTTTTCAAAAAAAAATATTGACTCAAAAGGGGATTATGATCAAGATTTATTATTGACTAACCACACTTAAGCATTATTCTTAGAAGGTTGTTTGTAGAGATTACTAGAGATATCAAAGTCGATCATCATGCCACTATACCACACTTGCTTAGGAAGTTTGAAGGAACCGAAGCTGATTTCTAACACTAATCCAGACATTATTAGCTTGCTTTGGGGCTTGGTATACACTGGATCGGATTCCTTCTACAAGTCTGTAGGTATAAGTCATTGCACCTTTGATTCCCTTCTCTCTCTCTCTTCAGCATCTACTTAAAAGCTTAAAAGATTGAGATGACTTCCCGAGATGCAGAGGGGTAGGTACATTACCGATGACCCCATCATTCTAATTCGGAGGAATGATCACACATTGTTGGAAGCGAGGGGTAGGTAAATTACCAATGACCCCACTATTCGCCTACAACTTTTCCCAAAAAGAAAAAGAAAAAAAAAAGAGAAAATCGAAAATAAGATGGCATCATTGTCCATTAAGTTTGAGATCCAAAAAGATTCAGAGAAGAGAGAAAAGAGGGAAGAAAGAAATCAGAGGAGACCTTGTGCTTGGTTGTTCAGATACTTGCAGAGGTAAGATTCCATGTGTCCTTTGATCGATACTCCCAGGGTAAACTTTGCACATTTATTTTATGCAAAGAAATGAGATCAGTAGATGGTGAGTCAAGCTAGTATTTGCTAAGTTGTTGGTAGAATATATTTGGTTGCTATACTAGGATAGGGTATATAAAGTTTCTCTGTGATTGACTTGATAGGATGTGGTTACAACAAAGTAGGGTGACAGTTGTACTTAGATATTATGTGAGTCTCCACTTTTCAAAACCTCTTTCACAAGCTTTGTTTGCTTTAGTACAAGCAAAAGGTTAAGTCTGGGGGAGTTGATAGGGCCTGATATTTACCATTATTGTGCCATGATATCAGCTCTATTTAGAGTCTATTATATGTTTTTGGAATATGTTTTAGAGTATTTCCAGGTTTATGTACGTTCTGGAGAACTTTGGTGATTCTGGAGCTTTTAGAGATGCAGAACTGCAAAGATGCGTCAGTTGTTTATCTATGAATGGAGATCTTCCTACGGTTACATTGAGCTGAACTTTTTCACAAAATAGAGCTTTGCGTAAGCTTTCCAATGCCACCGGTTTGAGATTCATCTAACGGTTAGATCTAAAGTTATGTTTGATTTACTGGAGAGTGGTATATCTGCCTCGCGAGAGGAAGCTGTCGAGAAGATGAATGAGTGTCAATCGACGGCACAGCCTTGGCGTTGATCGACGGTGATCCCAGAATACAGGACCGACTTGTTTTATGGCTGACTTAAGCCCAGAAGCCATCACAAATTACCAGAATGCCCTTGAACGACTTAAAACCCTATTTATATGTCTTTTAAGCCATTGTTGACGGCTATGCAAGAACTTACCAAGCTTTCTTTTATTTATTGTTCTAGAGTTAGGAGAGAAGGAAGGAACTCCTTCAGAGTCCTCCTAGAACTGTTTTGGTTCTTTAGATCTCTTGTTAGGTTTAGGTTTTATTAATGGTATTGATGGATTAGCCAAAAAATAGAATTGCTAGGGTGATTATTAGATCTATCAATAGAATTATGTTTATTGTTTTTGTTCTAGAGTAGCTAACTAGAACCATGATCATAGGATAGTTAGACGCAAGCGAGAGCATGGTATACTACCAGAATTAATCATGTTGAGCTAGGTTGCTAGAAACAAACGAGAGTTGATTTAGTTAATTTAGTGAACTCAAGAGACCATCGATCAACGCAGGATCATTGCCATCGATCGACGGTCATTCCGTGTCAATAAGCAAGAGCTGAGACATCGGATATCGAGTTATATGATTAATACCCTTAGCTTCTATCCTCTATAATCCACTTGCCTGAAATCCTAGATCTAGTTATTTATTATTATTGTTTACTTACACATCAATCAATTATTTGCTATAGTTTATTTACTGCTTATTAATATATTTGTCTAGCTTAATCGCGATTGTATTGAGTTTATTGTGTGCCCATGCTCCCTATGAATTCGATCTCTAAATACTATAATTCGACCTCTCTTGGCAAGAGTAGTTTGTAGGATTAATTTGATAGAGTTTTCATTGAAATACATAAAAACTCTCCTGTCAATATTAGTGGTTCAAAATGAAAATTATTTTCTTTTCTCAGAGAGAGACTACAAAACCGAGCCAATGGCTGGACATGTAGGTGGTTGTCAAAAGGAGGAAATGACCTTCTCATAAAGTATATCCTCCTAGATTTTCCTACGCATGCGATGACGACACTATTGCTACCATTAGAGACTTGTGAGAAGCTATCTAGCGCCATTGCACGGTTCTGGTGGAGCTCAAACCAACCTAAGCGAGGCATCCGTTGGACAACTTGAGACAAACTGTGCAAATCGAAAGATGAGGGATGGATAGGATTAAGGAATATGAATTTAATCTCGTTCTCTTGGGAAAACAATTACGGAGACTAGTACAATTTCCTAATTTATTACTAGCATGGGTCTTCTAGGGAAAATACTATAGATGATGTTCGCCTTTGCGAACAAATCCAACTCACAATCCCTCGTATGGATGGACACATATTGTGGAAGTAAAACCGTTAATGACGCTAGGGATAAGACAAAAGCTGTACAGGAAATAAGATCAGAGCTTCGAGGAATCCTTGTATCCGACGATACATGCGCGTCCTGCCAGGTCGTCTGCACCTGTGGTTCATCCAATGATATCAATAAGCAATTTTTTGGTAGGAGAGCCTAGAAGATGGAATACAGTCTATTAGAAAACTACACCAGTCATGAAGATATTCCACTTATCCAGTTCTTGGCCATAAGACAAACTTATCATCGAGATGGTTATTGTTGGAGCTACACGAAGAATGGTATGTACAATATCAAGTATGGATATTGGGTGGCTACGCATTTGCTCAACAAGGAAACAAAGTGGTGTATACAAAACCAAATATTTAAAAACTTCAAATATTTATTTGGAAGGTCAAAGCACCTCAAAAAATTAGCCACCTTATATGGCAAACAGTATCGAGTCATCTAGCTGTTACCAATAATCTAATTTGTCATCATATGCGATGTGAAAACCACTGCCCAAGATATGGAGCTGAGAATAAAATAGTTAATCATGTCATCTTAAAATGCCCTCCTGCTTTACAAACATAAGAACTAGCAACAACTCAACCCTCTCCCCCCTTGAGTTTCCCTTCTTAAGCCAATCACAAACATGGATTTTCTTTTATGACGAAAGAATGATATTGAAGACCCATATTTAGATAAAGATCCATAACCTTTGATAATCTGATATATTTGGAAAACAAGGAATGAAAAACTATTTAGAGGGATAAACAGAAATTTGTTGGAAACTGTTCAACATGCGGAGTTTGCATGTCATGCGTGGTTTGGGAGGATATACCAGAAGTCAGACAACCTACTACACAAAATGCAATCTCAGAATCTACATGTTCAACGATTCATGGACACATGACGCATTCTTTAGTGGTTGTGGATGGACATGGAAGTATCTCAGTGGGGAAATACAACTTCTTGGAGCCAAACCAAAGAAGAAGGATATCACCTCTACACTCAGAACTTGAAGCACTATCGCGGATAATTGAGTGCATGTTACAAATGTCGACAAGTCAAATTTTTGGCACCAACTGCAAAGAATTAATCACAATGATTCAAGATCCAGGAACATGGACAAGTTTCTCCACGAAATTGAAAAAGCTGTCAAGAGTGAAGGATAGATTTAATGATTTTCCATTGCTTATTTTATCCGTTCTAAAAATGTTTCGTCATATTCATTAGCTAAGATAGCCAGAGGTTTCCATAGAGAGTTGTACATTGGTTGTTATATTCTGGTCTTGTTCCCTAAACCACCTCAAAGTTGAGTAATAGATCAACCGTTTGATGAAAAAATTATAATAATATTTTTCTATAAATTAACTGGATAATAATTTTTTTCCTGATAAAAAATCTTAGACAAGAACAAATGCTAGAAAATTATTTTTATTTTATTATAAATTCACAAAAATTGTCAATTTTCAAAACTAAACCAAAAAAAAATCTAACTCAGAAACATGTAATTTTAATCTTTATTTTTTTGGTTAAACAAAAAATCATATTTTTAATAAAAGGGACTATTAAAGATCAATTATTTAGTTTTATTAATTATTTGTTGACTGAATTTTGGTGGACCAAAACAGTTTGGTCAACAAAAATATGAGACTTCTAATTCTAGTTAAAAGTTAACGAGTACAATAACTTAAATAAAAATATGTTAATTCAAAATTGTACATTGTATCTTGTTTAAAATGGTTTTAGCTTAAATGATATTTGAAAAAAAATGAATTCGAAACAGTAAAATTTTTCTACATAAAATACAATTTAAAAACAAAAATTTAAATAAGTTCAGACATAAATAAAATAAGTATATATAATAATAAAACAATTGGTAAATCAAAATATAACTCAAGTAAACCTAGACACATATACATATTCAACAACAAAATCATATTGTATATAATTCAAGTAAATCTAGACACATACACAAATTAAACAACAAATAAATACAATAAAAAGCATATTGTAACTTTACTTGAGTTATATATTTTATTTTAGTCACTGACTATTTTTTTTAGAAGAAAAAATCATTATAAAAATCGTATAAGAAATAATCACAAACATAACTACATGTTTACAAAACTATCATTTTGTGTTTATGTTTAAATATACTTCAAATTCATGCACTTAATAACTTTATGTTATGTCAAAATTTAATTTAAATTTGTTCATTAATATTTATACATCGAAAAATCTCAGTTTCGAGTTTAAGAGAAGAAAAATTATGCAAAATAATGAAGAAACTTATAAGAAATTTATAAGATAACGCAAAGACTACCATCAAACGTGAATCCCAAATAACGATTTAGATGATGCAGTCATACATGAATCTTTATAAACGGATAGAATTATCGACTATAATTACTTCTATAATATTATTTTTAATAATATAATTATTTAGCGTTAAAAGGTAAAGAAAAAAGATTTTAGTCTTTGACTCATTTAAAAGAATATTACAATAGCTTATCCAAAATATATATGTTTAAGTAAGTCATTTTATTCGAAATGAAAAACTATTTTTTAAATAAACTATTTTAAGTAAGTTTTTAAAATATTTAATTTGTAAATTGATACTAAAAACTCTCATATTTTTGTTGACCAAACTATGTTGATCATGTTCGCAATCAGTTATTAAATAGAATAAAACAAATTAAACATATGAGTTTAACACAACTAAAATAGGTTAGTCAACAATAAAATGATACTTATCTTTTTAAACCAAAAGATAATGATTAAAATCGCATAATTGTATTTTTTTAAAAAACAAAATTGGATTAAATTTGAAAATTAGAGATTATTTTTCAATTTTTATTTTTTGAAAATTCTGAATTATTTCTTTGTATATATTTGGTTATTAAAGTATTATAAAATTAAAATACAATTTTAAAAAACTACTAAATATGATGTTCTAATATATGTAATGAATATGTGTAGTTTATGATAAGAATTACTATATTGGTTTTACAAAATATAGAACCAATTATAGTGTTAAGTTTTTAAAAAAAAAAACTACAGCAAAAATTATATTACTTACTTATTTTAATTAATACACAAAAAATAATCACAATAAATTAATATTTTTCTATTTTCAAGCTAAACCAATGTATTATATGACATAGTTTGATAAATAACAAAATAATAATATTTAAAAAAATCTAAAGTAAATATATGATATCATTGAAATAATAATTTATATATATTATATGTAAACATACACAAAAAATTTAATATTCATTTTTAAAAATTGAATTTTATCTCAATTTTTTATTTTTATTTTATCAAATTCTATATAAAATAATTTTGTACAATATGATGTCCATTCCATTCAACATATATCAAATAATCTAATAAAATCTTAATTTATAAAGTTTAGTTATATAGAAAATCGTAAATGAAATATTTTTTTATTCTTAGATAAAAACTATTTTTTAAATTTAAATCAAAAATTATCAGTGTGACAAAATTATTAATTTATTAAAAAAAATGTATATCTTAATAATACGATCATAGATAATTGAGTGGGCAATTCTCTTAAATAGCCCTTTTTAAGTTTTTGTCACAAAAATAGCCCTCAAAAAATAAAATGACCAAAATAGACTCTTTTTTTTGAAATTTTGATTTTTTTATTTTTTTTTCAAATTTGAAACCCTAACCCCAAACCCACCCCTTAACTCTAAACCCTAAAGTGCAAATTAGTTAACCCTAGGGGTATAAATGCATATAAATGATTTTTTTAGCTTTTAAAAAAACATTTTGGTCATTTTCTTCCTTAAAAACTATTTTTGTGACAAACAAACTAAAAGAGGCTATCTAAGGGAATTTCTCTAATTGATTCCTGAATTTAAAAAAATATATATTTTTAATATTTGTAAAACGAAATGCATAATGGAACATATAGATCGAGTAACTATAAAATCCCAATATATAAAAGGAATTCAAGGAGTGTTTTTAGATTGTCCACATCAGCATAGAAAATCAACCAATAAAGAATTGCCAACTCATTGTTAGTATACACGTCGATTTCTAATATTTTCAGAAAAGACAAACCATCGATTATATCTCCTCTCATAAACGTACCGACGATTCTCCTTTCTCCATTGATGTTTTCATGACTAACAATTGAAGCGCATTTAGCAGATTCCCCTCCACACTCACTATATATCTCACAAGATTTTCCTCCTAGATCGTGTTGAAGAACGTGTTGAAAGCATCATATGCACGCACACCGGTGAAATCGTTCACTTCCGTCAACGAAAAAAATCACAAAATCAAAGGGGTCTCTCATTTGTTCTGTCTGGTAAGATTTTCAATATCATACCCCTCAGATTCATTTTCTAAGGTTTTGCTTTTGTCGTTTCAGTCACCATTTAAAATCTACCATAAACCTAAATCTGTAGCACACATAAGTCAGAATATATATCTTTGTTTCTCAACTTCACAAAGGTTGACTATTTTTTTCTTTTGCTGGTACAGTTTATAAATCTCCAACAGCCGAAAAGAATAAGGTAAACACTGATCGGTTTTGTCATGTCTCCCAATTATCAAAATATGTTGATGCAAGTGTAAATTCAGATTTGCATTTCTGATTTTGTCGACGCATCAAAGCAACTGTGAATTATGGGCCTCTTTTACTTGATTTGGAGAACTAAGCAAAACAACATACTGATTTGTTGTTTGGAACAGTAACAAGAGATCATCCTCATAATCATAGTTTTATACAAAATAGTATGCAATTCCTGGGTATTAAGTACACTTCTTTGTAAGTATCGTGATGAACTCACTAGGTGAAGAAATACGTTCTTTCCAATGGAGAACTAATATTTGAAGGTTTGTTCATACCCCATTGTTAAATACGCCTCAGGTTCACTGTAACTCTATTGGTTGATGTTTTAGCAATCATTTTCAGTTTTCATTTGTTTTTCATGCTGAAATGTTGCAGATAGGCATCATTGAGCGTCAAAACGTCGAGAATTCAACTCACATAATGATCCTTTTCATATCTTTAACACAGTTTATTCCAAATATAACAACATTACATTTCCATTGGTGATTTGATACTATCTGGCAGAGTGAGAAAATTATTGCAAAATTCGCTGGAACTACTCGAGGCGTAGTGGAAGCTAATTTTAGACTCTGTAGCATGCATGTCACTCTTCTTGACACTGGTGGTATCAGAGAAACCAATAACGTTGTAACAAAAAGATGATTAATTGCCAAAGCTCAGATCTTGAGAGAGAGTGTGATGAAAACTGCAGGGGTTGAGATGTCAGAAACAGCTGCTAAAGTTTCTGATGTGATAATCACGGCGGTGAATGCTGTCAAAGGCTGGACCGCTGTACTGAAGAAGACACTGAGATTCTAGGTGGTTATTTGATGTTCACTTCTTCTTACCATTACTCTAATGATTTGATCGTAGTTAAAAGAAACAGCCTATGATACATTTGTATTCAGTATCTTTCTGGGTCGAAAGATGGTAAATATGGTGAGGACAACGAACGAGGAGACAAGGATAACCCCGTATAAGAAGAGGAAGTATTTCTTTATTAACAAAGCCAATGAGTTGACTTCCAACACCCTATGGCATGTACATGTGTCTCATTGTGTATTGCCGGAGTAGACAAGGGGATTTGATGGTCGTGGAGCCAGAGTTATGGCTGAGGGATGACAGCAAAATCTGAGATATCATAAGCAAGTTCAGAGAATTCAGCTCCACAAAAACTTACACCATAGAAGAATGCTTCAAGCTGATTTCTCTGAATATTTTAGAGTCAAAAAAGTGTTCTTTACAATGAGTTTTATGCTACTTTCATGTCAGGCTGCAAATGGGTCAGACATCTGCTGAGACTTCTTCGGATACTGACCAACTTGGTTTATTCAGTTACAGTCAGATATGTATCGAGCAGCATCAGTTGTCTACTATGAAGCACAATGGATACTGTTTTGTCCCTTTAAATAGCCAGATGGCCTCAAATACTGAGGAAATGTCTTCCTTATCAGATGTGACAGCCAGAGATTGCTCAAGCCATGTTGCACGAGAGTTGTTCGGATGGTCAGTGTGCACCGAGGATACAGAGGACTGCTTATATGAAGCGAATGCAATTGGGATTTAAGGAACAATATTTTTGAAAATTTCAAGCAGTTGAAACTTGAAAGTCTATCCCTTAGTTTTCAAATTGTTCAAAAAACGAACCTCAGTGTTCTTTTGTGTATGAATACAAAACAGAAATTGGGCTACAAAGTTAAAGAAATTCTAGAAGTCTAACCCATCAAAACTATAATCTCGCTACACAAAATTCTTCACTACCAAAAAACAATGTATAAATAACATCTAAATTTTATTTAACGAATATCATAACTAAATCTTACCAACTTCTTATATTTTCAGTAAATGAATGATTATTAAATATGGTGTAATTTTAAAGTTAAGCCAAATATAAATGCATCGTTTTCTACACATGTTTATAAATTTATAACTAGGGGTCTTCTTCGTTGATAACCTATACAATTACACTAACATGACTGAATTGTGATATATCCTTTGTCAAAGAACATACGGCTGAATTACTTTTATATTCTTATATCACTAAAGTATAAGAATGTAATATGTTTTTAGTTATTTCAACTATTAAATATTTTAGAGTCACAAAAATATTTTACAGTTGAATGTAATGATATTAATAATAAACATTATATTATAAATAATGTATATAGTATTTAAACGTACGACTAAAATAAAAATAATTGTAAAGAAAATTGATAAACATAAAAAATATTGTTTATATTTTGCAATTTTTAGTTGAGACATTGAATGAAAGTTGTTAAATGCTTCAATACTAAAAATAAGATCTTATTTCAAAAACACAATGGACGTTATAATTTTTTTTTTTTAAATACTTATAGAAAAACAGACTTCAACCTCTAGATTTATGATAAATATTAGTATATCAAGTTAATAAATAACAAAGTAATAACCAAGTTATCACCATTTTGTGTTTATATATTATATAATTTTTGGTTGAATTGTGTAAAATATTTAAAATTTTCTCAGAACTTTTTGAAAATTATAAAATTTATAATAACTAAAATTTAATATATTTAAATGTATTTCCGCGCATAGTGCGGACAACGACTCTAGTGTTTCTAATTTTCTTTTAGGACTTCAATTTGCATAAAACAGAAAGAAAATAATTTTATGCGTTTAAAACTACAAAACAAGTTTAGATGGATCATTAGAAACAAAATTTGTTGAGATAATTGAACATGCGAATCTGAGAAGAAAATAAAACGAGAAAATGGAAAGATGGGAAACAGCTGTCAAACAATGTCAGAACCGTTGACTTAGATTGGAAACTCTGACAAAACAGGCAACATTTTATCATTTAGTTTGTAGGACTTGGTTGGACCACATATTCTCATTTTTTAGTAAATATTGCGCTTGCCGTATTACAAAAGATTTCCTTGTCCCCCTGCATTTGTACTCGGAATAGTTTATATCAATCATATTTCATTTAACATTATTTAATCTCACACTATGTTATCTGTGTATAAAATAATAAAACAAACCGATTTTTTTTTTGTGACAGCCGTAAATAAGTCGTTTTTATGGAAAAGTCTTGGTACATTTTGTAACTATACAAAACGGTGGCAAAACAAAATATTTTCTCTAATTGAAAAAAATAGTCTTGCATTTTGGTTCGATTTTACATTTGCTGGTTGATAAGATTAAATTTACTCGATGGAATCTTATGTTGTATATTTAGTTACACATTCCATTTGCTTCACATCAGTTTTATAATTGTCCATCGTACTTCGAAGCATTTGAGCAAAAATAAAAACTAGCTGACAAAAAAAAAGAAAAAGAAAAACTTTTTATAAAATATTTATTTTTAATATGGATTCTGTATTTATATTTAGCATATACATTCACAAAGCTTCTCACTCTTACTTCTTTTTCTCTCTCTGTGTCTCTCTCTTTCACAGCCAAGAACATGAAGCAAACCTTGTTCCTCACAGTGTGTATTCTCTTCTTCATCTTACTAATTTCTTCCACAACTTCGTCTCTAACTCAAAGAGGTTTGTTGAAAACACTGATTATCAAATCATTGATATATAATCTTCATCAAACGCTAAATCTTAATTTATTTAGGAAAAGAGGATACAGAGCTGAATCCATTAGTTTCAGCTATACCAGTAGAAGACGACTCGGTTGATGTAAGTTTATCTATTTCTTTTCCCCATAATTTCATTTTCTTACCGATTACAATACATTATCATCATAGCCGCTCCCTTTTTTTCTTTTGAAAGGACTCCCCATATTTTTCCTTATTTTCTTTTGCTACAACCTTGTACGAACCACCTAAACTAACTATTTCAGATGCATGCCAAGAAAACGTCTGCAGTTGATAAAAAAATATTGCGTATCTTTTACATTCCTAAATCAAAATTATGACTAAAATGAACTTTATATTTAATATCTGCCTGTGATTTAATTTTATTTTATTTTTATGCTTCACAAAAGAAAATAAAATTGAGAAAATATGTGGTGTGCTATTTTCTCTTAATTGCAATAAACAAGATATGATAATTTCAAAATAATAGAGTTATCGAACATATTTAAAGTAAATTGTAGATTATATGAAGCCTGCGATAATACATATTATTAATCCATGTAATTTTGTTTTCTAATAATATAATTAATGATAGAAATTGATGGGGATGGAATATTGCGGGGAAGGAGATGAAGAATGCCTGAGGAGAAGGATGATGACGGAAGCTCACTTAGACTACATTTATACACAGCACCATAAGCATTAACATCTTTTTAATATTACAATTTGCATAGAAATATGTATGGTAAGGTTTTACTTAGAAATGTATTGTATACGATGAGTCCTATGTGATATAAACAGTTACGAGGAATTATGCTTTCGGCCCAAAAAATGATTATAGTCCAGTCCAACATTGATTTCTTTAGAATATAAATTATGAATAATAACTTTTCACCACAAATTTGTCTTGTTATAGCGCTTTTTAATTTTCTTGACAAAAATCTTACAAACAATAAGTTTAACATTTTTTTGGCATAATCAATTACATTGGTGATTTTATCCTGCAATTTTTATAATTGATGAGACCACTACAGGAAAAAACTGACAAAAAATTCATCACAATGAACAAATCAACAAACATAAGTTGTAAGAAATTTAAAAGGAGGTACAAAAGCTACTACCTTTAAAAATTTCCTCCACTGGAATATACATCTTACAGACTAACGCGAATGATAAATATTAGGGATATTATGAAATGTATTATCACTCAATTTTCAAAGAAATATTGGCGGTCAAAAAGCTATTGAGAAGTTCATATTTCATTTTATAGGACATAAATTTTGCATTGAAATGGATATATTATAGTTCTCAAAAATGTTACAATTCAAGCAAAAAATAATCTCACATCAGCAATTATTACGATAGAACGAATAGTTCTCAAAGTATTCGTCTATTTAAAGGGTACGAAGAATACTTTCGCTGATATGCTTAGTAAAAAACGATAAAAGAAATACAAATGATTGAGAGGTCTTCTGCAAAGAGTTACTCTGACTTTGCATCTAATATGCAAGACGACGCTAATGAACTTATCAACATAAAAGTTATGCACAAACACCTCCACGATAAGATTTTATTCTACAAATCCATCATCATGTCAAGATACGAAATCAACAATCATCTTATTTCGCTAATGGAAATTCACCCTGATTGTCCGTTTCCACATCTCTATAGGATCAAAAACGCCAACATGTCAAAAGAAGTTCTCTATTTCCTCTGGTATCTATGCTCGATGTACACTATAAGTATAATTTTTGATATCCAATGTCTATACCATTACATCAACGCTCAACAAGGACAAAATAATTGCTTCTCAACTTTCTTAACATGGTTTGCACCATTACCCATTTGGAGCGAAAAATTAAGAAAATCAACAAAAACGACATGTTTCCCGTTTAAGAAGTTAAATGGTCAAAGAAGTCTCAACCCTTTCTTTATTTCTCACACGATATACTTCTTCCATCGCCCCATAAAAGTAAATAACTATCCCGGCAAGATCCATGCGCTACTAACCCTCATTCGTCATAACAACTATCAACTCGGAGTTCGGCCATATTTTAACATCAACGACAACAAAGCATATGAAGATTTTCAAACTCATGTATTCTGTCTTAACAGTACCAGACAAATATTTCCCATTCCTTTTATCCCACATTGGACTTATTATCCAAGCGACTACCAAATGAGCCTCGAAGAAGATCTTCAAATTTTCATGGAAAATAGTCAAATCTACCAGCCGTTCCAGAGGTCCAGAAGATAATGAAGCACGATCCTCTGTCCTAAGAATACTCAGCCAAAATACTTCCAAGACTCACAACTCCTCGATATCTCAATGAATATTGATGAAATCAGAAAAATGTTCAACATTAAAGTCAACGACAGTCCGCATAAGTCTTTAAGAAGAACCAGAAGAAGATTACACATGTCCAAACGATCACTACAGATGATGCGATAAACGCATCATCGAGTTCGAGATAGATCACTAAGTAAGTCATTAGCAATGTTTAATTATGTAAAATAAGTGTTTAAAAATAATCAATAATGATGTAAGCGATGATTAAATCGCCGTAAACTTATGTAAACATGATGTAAGCAATAATGTAATCATTGAGGTAAGCGCTTAGGTCAACACCTTATCCTTATCTATAAATATGTGTATCCCCATTGTGAAATATGATCAAATAATTTCATCAAAACCCTTTTTCCAAGTTTCTCTCTCTAATGTTTTCTAACTTCTCAAGTTTTCCAGACCTTATCACATATTTGATAAGTTTTGGTTTCTATCTTCCATTCGTAAGACGCGATTCTGACAAATGTTGTAATTAAGCATAAACGGCTTTGTCAACACGATTTTGTCAACATAACTTTTGTGGAGAAGAAATTTCCAAAAAGTGGTTGAGCGAATCGACGGTCAAAGTAGTGCTCCTATATCGCTCCATATACCTAGAAATTATCAAGCCTTATCTGTCAATACGACTTTGTCAATATGATTAACTGCTTATTCTGTGTAGTAAGAATTAGTTTGACTTTGCATGCAAGAAAAAGACTACCAGCCATACCCCAAATAGCTTTAATCAACTCTTGATTAAAGTTATATCAACAAGCATGCATCAGAAAACTTCAAACGACATTAAATGCACGAACAATATTTATAACACCGTTTCCAAGCTTTAATATTTTGTTACAAGACTGAAATCTCTTAAAGACGCTCAAGGTTTGGCTTCAACTAATCGGAGCACCCATACAAGAAAAAAGTGTAGTAGCTACCCTGCATGAGTTTGTGTGAGATACTAAGTGAAGGGAAAAAATGTCATACTTAGGATCGAAAACAAATCAGCTATTGCTCTAACTAAAAATTCGGGTTTCTATGAAAGAAGTAAGCACATACTTTCAAGATATCATTTCATTCATGAGTTTGTGGAGAATGGGCAAGTGGAGCATGTGTAGGTTTTGAGCGGAAGACCGACATCCTTACCAAAACATTAGCGAGAATTAAGTTCAAGCAAATGAGGAGCTTAATTGGAGTTCAAGAAATTGATCTCCCTAATTCAAATCAGAATTAAGGGGGTGAATGTTGGATAATTCCAAGACTTGTGAAGAACGTTAACATATTAATAAATTTTTAATAGGTTAGAAGATAAAAAAAAATCTAAAATAGAAAAGAAAATTTACTATTTAGATTATGTTTGTGTTTTCATATCCCACATGTATAAGAAAATTATTTTTCAAATAAATATAAGTTTAATGTAGAGTTGTTCCATCATATCCAAGAAAAACAGAGTTTTAGTAATGAAAATTTCTAACACAATTAAAAAAATTATTCTTATAGTTATTTGTGTTTCTAGAGATTTGAGTCTTGCCTCTCGCCTTGGATCTCGATTCGTTTCTCAGTTTCCTCTTCTTCTCACGATGGATCAGTGAGATTAAGCGTTGGTGCTAGCAAATCTGGTGTGACGGCAATGATTAGGGCATGAATCTGTCGATGGAGTCGGCTTCGTGAGAGGTTGGAGATTTTAGATCTATTGTTGTGCTCGATTCTGTTTATTTGGCGGTATCAGGGCGGTGGAGGAGTGTGATAGGGATCGGCGTCGACCTTATCTCTCGCTTGTTCAATTACCGACGTCTCCCTCAGTTTTTTGCAGATATAGGTTCTGGCTTGATTGTAGCGGCGTGTGGAGCTCAGTCGTCCTTGTACTTGAAGATCCTTCTGCTGGTTCTCACCGGTGGGTGCGTGTGAAAATCTCTCTTCTCTCAGAGTATCGTCTAAGCGGAGTGGATTTCTGTGACAGTGCGTGATGAGACACAGAGGCTGCATCCACATCTCTTTGTGGTCTTTTTCACAATGATTGGTGCTGATTTTCTCTCTCTCACCCCCAGTTAATGTGTATGCTTTCTCTTGACTCGATGGTGGTGTCTTTAACTCAATGGCTTTCTCGGTACGGAGGTTTGTGTGGTATGGTTACTTCTCTTTTTGAGGCGGATACCGGGAATGGACTGTTATCTTTCGTGCTCACGTTTTAACTGAAGCTTTCTACCATTCAGCGGTTGCAATTGGTCATCTCCCGCTTCCTTTCCCAAGGAAATGCTCCGTAGATGATGTTAGTGTTGTTTGTTTGATCGACGCATCTTCATGCGGCTGCGGCTGAGGCTGCTTTTGCGGCTGCGGCTGCATCAAGCTCGTTTGGTTGTTGTTCGAATGCAGACGCAGCCGCAGCCGCATGTTGTTGTTTGTTTTGCAGCTGCAGAAAGTTGACGCAGACGCATGAAGTTGATGCAAACGCAGGATTGTGATGTTCGTTTTATAGAAGTTGCGGCTATTCTTCATTTAATTTCATATTTTATTTTTATAAATTTGTATAATTAAATTTAAAATTTGTAGAATTCATATTCTTCATTTAATATGTAGTTTAAATATATTTACCAAAAATATTATATTTAATTGGTAATAATTTTTTAGTCAAATACATATTAGAACAACATTTTTATCAAAGTTATAAATAAAAATAATACACAATGTCTTTAATAAATAAAAATAATACACCAAGTCTTAAATAAAAATAATATACCACGTTTTTAAATAGATAAAACCAATACATCAAGTTTTTAAATAGATAAAATAATAATAATAAACAAAGAAAAATCAAGTCATTAACTAAAATATTTAATACAGTAAACGACCTTGACCATGTTAATTTGTGATGTTCTTATCGCTCTATCACTGGTCGTCTCATATACAATATGACCACCACCACCACCACCATCATCATCACCTTCTTCTTCTTCTTCACCATCACTATCAGCTTCCTCTTCGTCTCCTTCTTTATCATCATCACTTTGCCAATGTACAAAATCATGATCTTCCCTATGTGAATTCCGTATGAAGTTGTGTAGAGCCATCGTTGATGTTACCAATTTAATCCATTTGACCAGACCATACTTTGGATGCTTACGGTCCAAAACCTTCTATTTTGCTTTCCATATTCCAAATGTCCTCTCAATCACTGATCGCAGATCCAAATGCTTTCAGTTAAACAATACTTGTGCACTAACTGGTGGTCCTCCTTTAGTAAATTGACCAAGATGATATCACACAAATGTCCTCTCAATCAATGATCGCAGATCCGAATGCTTTTCAGTTAAACAATACTCGCGCACTAACTGGTGGTTCTCATCTAGAAAATTGACCAAGATGATATCGCATACTACGATGCAGACCAAGATACCATGTCCTGGTCAGATATCCGAAGTCAACTAGATAATACTTTCCAGGAGGAGGATGTGGGAAAGAAGCCTCATTCCTCGCACAATGAGTCAAGAACTTTGTATCATGTGCTCTACCAGGTACTCCGAGATATGCATATATGAACTTCATATCGAAATTACATATAGCAAGAACATTCATTGTAGGATCTTGCTTTCTGCCTTTATATACTTCTGCATTTTGACTTGGAGGGTGAACGGGAAATGCGTTCCATCAAGTGCTCTAATAAAATCTTTGGAATAAGGCCAATACCGATCTTCATTCCTCAAAACAGAATTTACTCTTGCAAACTCGCCTACTTGTGGTCTTAGTGTATCCTCTGCAAACTTGAGAAGAGCACTCAAGACATCATCAAGCTTCCTTTTTACTGTATCCAATAATCTTTGATAACTTACACCAATATAATTACATGCTACAGATTCTTCAATGTAATTGTTGCGAGACTCTTGTAATTAATATCGCTCAGTTAACATCTTACAAAAAGCTTCAAAAGTTATTTGATTCATCCGAAGAACATTGCTGATCAGATTCATACATAAGTTGTTGAACATGACGCCATCTTGCTCCTCGATCAGTTTTATGACTCAATCTCTAAGCAGTAACCACATCAAACAAACCAAGTTCATCATCATAATCACCATCTTCATCTTCCAATATCCATCTTTCAAGCATCCACAAAACCATCAAAAAGAGATAAAATCTGTTAATACACAAGATAGATTTTAAAAAGTAATAAAAGAGAGATAGCAGTAACAGATTCTTACGTTTTATATATAACATGGCAGACAAGTAATATGAACTTGAACATCAATTACAAACAATTCCATATATAAAAACAGAGTTCAATAAAGAAACAAGACAGGTTCATTCATTTTAGTTCTTGCCTCTCATACAACAAGCTAACATGAGTGAAAGACCCAAAGTCAAATATCACAAACACCAAGACAGACTCTTGTGTATATATGAAAATGATAGATTCTTGTGTAATAACAATAAGGCAGATTCTATAACAACTTGTAAACAACACCAAGACATATTCATATCAACGATTAAAGGATCAAGCAACAAAAGACAAAGTTTCATACAAAGATCATACCAAGGTCACAAAACTATAAAACAATACCAAAAGTTCAATAGACAGAGATAGACATATAACTTGTCATACCAGTTAAACAGACACAAACCAGAGAAATAAACTGACCTTTTCATGTTCATTCCACCAATCATCTGACATATCAGTCCTTCTTATGTCATCAAACACAAGCTATGTCCTATTGTGTGTCAGCTTTTTAAACTTGGTGTATTTCTTCTTACTGGTGTCATATTTGTTCTTGAAAAGCTGCCAATTGGTATATCCTTTCTTAAACCTCTCTTCAAACTCCTCCATGATGTTCTGTTTCCCTGTCTTATTCATTGATGTACTCGTTTTGTTTCCTTTTCTTCTCTCTTCCGTGTAAAGTTGGAAAAATACCTAGTTTCCTCAATAGGCCAAATCTAAAACAAACAAATATTTATAAAGACAGTTCCATACACATAAACTCAAGTTTCATTTATAAAGACAGCTCCATACACATAAACTCAAGTTCTATACGACCTAAAGACAATTCAATACAAAAAAGATCATCTAGTTCCATACGGCCAAACTAATGTATCAGACCAAGATCATAAATGCAAACAAGATCAGACCAAACTTACACCTTTTGCCATCTTAAAATGGTTGAGAGTGAGAGCCTTGGAGGGTCTGAGACTAGAGAGTCTGAGACGAGAGAGCCTGAGATCTGCAAAAACCAGACATAAAACCAGACCTGATCAAAGCACATATACCCGATGCATAACCCCAATTACAGTTAAACATAAAAAAGTCAATAGAACCAGGCTGCACATAAAGAGTTCAAACAAAGAAGCAGACATAGCAATAACACTAGAGAGACATTGCAGTCGAAAGTAATGAGCTAATGTGCTAAATACCAAGATTTCTGTATTGGACAGTAAACCTAAGAACAGCCAGAAACTACTAGTAGGAGCTAAAGACAAACAAGATTTACATATATTGGAACTTAACAATGATCCAATCTACAAAACATACATGTGATGACCTTAAATTAAACAAACACATTCATCATGACCTTAAATGTAAACTTAAAAGTAATCAGGCAAAACAGTTTCTTTAGCAATAGCAAGGAAGAAGCAGAATCACAAGTGTGTAAAGCAAACCTTCATAGTCTGAGGTTAGATAATAGACACTCGGCTTGAACACAACTCCAAGAAAACAGTTTATTAATCATCAGCTACATGGTTAGACCAAAGCATAATTTCGTCACAATCTATGATACACATTATAAGACAGAGAAGAAGAGATGCAATCATAAAAGAGATAGCAGTGACAAACTTAGATTACCAAGAACAGAAATATCATAAAAGAGATAGCCAAAGATGCTATAAAAGCTTGAAGCTTAAGAAAACGCTAAACACAAAAGCTCTTAACTAACATGTCTGATCACAACAAACAGATATTCATTTCAGACATCAAAGCAAAACATGTTTGTTTTACTATGAATTGCCTTCACTTATATGATCATGACCAGAAACAGAGAGCTATAAGAGTTATGAACATGCATATAAACACAAATACTTGAAAACTTGTATCTGAATACAAAAATCACAAAATTGTAAAGCAGGGAAACCCATCAAACATAAAACCTTTAACATTTAACTATGAATACAAACATCACAAAATCACAAAGCACAGAAACACATCAAACATCTGAATCAAAAATACATCAAAAACTCGCAAAACCCATCAAATGCAGACAAGAGACGAGATGAGAAAGAACCTGAGAGAGAGAGAGAGAGGTCTGCGGAGAAGAGAGAGAGAACTCAAGGTCTGTGGAGAAGAGAAAGAGATCTCGTGGTGGTGTTCAAACCGGAGGAGAGAGAGCTCGTGGTGGTATGAGAGATGGGTCTTTGAACCGGAGGAGAGAGAGCTCGTGGTGGTCTTCGAATCGGAGGAGAGAGATGGGTCTTCGAACCGGAGGAAAGAGAGCTCGTGGTGGTCTAAGAGATGGGTCTTCGAACCGGAGGAAAGAGAGCTCGTGGTGGTCTTCGAACAGAGGAGAGAGAGTTCGATGTCTGCTTTGAACCAGAGAAGAAAGAGCTCAATAGGTCAGCGGCATCGAATGGGAGAGAAGGCTGCGTCTGCGTCAATAGGGTAAGGGTTTCTTACAAATTGTGAAATAATGTAAGAGCAAAAGTGTAAATAACACTCCTTGACGCAGCTTTTTCGACCGAAACACTGATAAAACGCAGCGGTCAGATTTTATAAACGCCAGACGCAGCATCAGGACGCAGGTACTCGCGTCAATCAAACGAACAAGATTTATGCAAAAAATTGCCGCAGCCACAGTCGCAGGAAGCTGCGGCTACCAAACTAACAGCATTGTTGTGTGCGGTTGGGTTTAACTTCATTTTTTCAATATGTATTTTTTTGTTGCTAGCTTAAATTTTAGTGAGTCTGCTTCTTGTGTTCTATGTTATTCTGTCTAAAACACAATATATAATAAATTAATTTAACATTTTTACCAAAAGAAAAAAATAATATATATATATATATATATATATATATATATATATATATATATATATATATATATATATATATATATATATATATATATATATTTGCAACATAAGACACTCCTTCATATGATAAAACGGTTCAATCTCGATCACAACTATGGAGTGAAAGAGACGACAAAACCTAGAAAAAAAAACTCAACATCGAACTTGTGTCTGTATAAATGGTACATAAATAATGTGTGATATGGATTTATGAGACAAACATGGAACATTTCTGTAACATCCCTCTCCCCCGACGTACGACCGGGGTTGTCGAGCGAGAGTCATAGATACGCGTCTACTCAATTTAGACACCCAACGTGTCCACATATCAGTCCCAAGAGTCGACGGACGCATTTTCCTTTGAAATACCAAACCCACCCATATCCATATACTTCTAATTACAGTCCTGCACACAGGAAAATGGAAAGGGAGGGAGTGAGTATGGGAATACTCAGTGAAGTGACTCTAGACCAGTGTCCCCGCATGACACTCTACACTGCTCGATGCGGGAAAGAAGGCTGGCTAGCCACTACAATCAATCAATGCAACTCAACATTTCAAGTATCAACATTTCTATGCATTTCTATCAACCTAGCGACCAATCAATAAAATGAACTCAGTCGTTGCCAAGCGATGAATAGACAGACTCGACATACAACACACATACATTGAACTGACCCAAGCAACCTAGACCTCTAAGACCTATCGCACGCTCACAGAGGTCCCACCTCCATCGCGGCATTCCTGCGTGGGGTCCCAAACCGGGATACGATCCCGCAGCTCCTATGTGAATATCTCGCCTACAGCTCATAGGCTTCTCTTGCCCATCTGCCCACGTTAACCGTATTCACTTATGCCCAAACTCGGCATGACTCGATCTTAAGGCGCCTCTAACTACCACGGTTGCCTCGGTCGGCGATCTACTTGTGGCAACTCATCTCTACCACGAGTGCCTCAGTCGGCACTCTCTCGTGGCACTCTACCGTGGGTGATCAGTCGGCGCTCTCCCACGGCATCTCACCCACAGGTACCTATTGTTAGGCTACTGTCCTGCGGGTCCTATCTCTAGACGCCACCCGTTATCGGTGTCTCAAACAGGACTACAAGCAATTCATTGACTCGATACAATTCACATTCTCATTCTCTTTCTCATTCTCATTTCTCATTTCACATTAGACTCGACCACTAGACGCCACCCGTTCTCGGTGTCTCACTCAATACACTTCACAACCATCATTCATTCATACCATTCATCAAGAGATACCAATTGTACCTTCACTATCACCCTAGGCGTGCAATTCTTTCTAGCAACCTAGCTTCTCATCTCAATCATCACATAGAATCATATCAACCAATCACACAATCACATAATCATTCATATCATTCACCACAACACATAAGGCAGTCCATTAAGTCCTTTAAAACAGTGTGAAGGTTCTTATGCATCATGATCCATTCATCTATCACTCTAACTCCCATTATGATCTATCAACCTAACTCACAAACAGGGTCTAAGCAAATCCTAATTCCAACATAGAGAATATAGAGATCAATAGAACATATCTGGGATCGAATCACCTCACCTTAGATTTAGATTTGGATCTGGATCTGGAGATCTGGATCTAGATCTAGAGATCTGGAATGGTGAGATCCGTATCTAGATATGGAACTGTGAGATATGGATCCATGGAAATCCACAACTCTTGTCACCTACCTCTTGGCCACCACCACCACCACTCGGACGACCACCACACACGACCAACGGTGGCTCGGCTTGCTCCTAAGGCGTCTCACGGCAAGGGGAGAGAAAGAGATCCGGCTGGGAGAGAGAAGAGAAGAGAGAGAGGCGTGAGAGAGGAAGAGAGAAAGGAAAAGAGAAGCTCGACGGCTAGGGTTTTCAGTCTCCGAGAATTCTCTACAGAGCTCCCGCTTCAGATTTGTGATGGAGAGAAAGAGAGAAGGAGGCTGCCTATTTATAAGAAATGGGAAGGAACCCTAGGAACCCTACCTTACAAAAATTTTGGTCTGAGTTTTGGGATGTTACAATTCTCCCCCTGTTAATTGGAATTCGTCCCGTAATTCCAACCTCCAAACTTCAAACATAACATCCAAAACCCGAAATGATCTCACACAATTAGACATCAATCAAGGGGGCATACAAGGCGATAAATAACTTCACTCAAAAACTCATTTAGTAAACCAACAAAAGAATTTAGCTCGGGAAGAAATCCTGCAAGTAAACGGATCCGATCAAAACCATAGTAGAAGTATAAATATAGTGGGTAGTTTTGAAATCATTTCGTAACTTTGAAACTCATAAAACTTTCTCAAACATCTTTCATGAAAAATCGTTCCTTTTAAAAACTGACAATGTCGACCCCTTAGGGTATTAGTAAGGGATCTTAACCCCCGCTCTGATACCAATTGTAACATCCCGCTCCCCTGACGTCTGACCGAGGTTGTCGAGAGAGAGTCAAGGACACGCGTCTACTCAATTTAGACACCCAACGTGTCCACATACCGGTCCCAAGAGTCGACGGACGCACTATTTCCTTAGAAAAACAAACCCACCCATATCTATATACTTTTACTTACAGTCCTGCGCACAGGGAAATGGAAAGGGATAGAGTGAGTATGGGAATACTCAGTGAAGTGAATCTAGACCAGTCTCCCTGCATGACACTCTACACTGCTCGATGCGGGAAAGAAGGCTGGCTAGCCACTACAATCAATCAATGCAACTTAACATTTCAAGCATCAACATTTTTATGCATTTCTATCAACCTAGCGATCAATCAATACAACGAACTCAGTCTTTGCCAAGCGATGAATAGACCGACTCGACATACAACACACATACAACAGACTGACCCAAGCAACCTAGACCTCTAAGACCTATCGCACGCTCACAGAGGTCCCACCTCCATCGCGGCATTCCTGCGTGGGCGCCCAAACCGTGCTACGATCCCGCAGCTCCTATGTGAATTTCTCTCCTACAGCTCATAGGCTTCTCTTGCCCGTCTGCCCATGTTCACCATACTCACTTATGCCCAGACTCAGCATGACTCGATCTTAAGGCTCCTCTAACTACCACGGTTGCCTCGGTCGGCGATCTACCTGTGGCAACTCATCTCTACCACGAGTGCCTCAGCCGGCGCTCTCTCGTGGCACTCTACCGTGGGTGCCTCAGTCCGCGCTCTCCCACGGCATCTCACCTGCAGATACATCTTGTTAGGCTACTGTCTTGCGGGTCATATCTCTAGACCCCACCCGTTATTGGTGTCTCAAACAGGACTACAAACAATTCATTGACTCGATACAATTCACATTCTTATTCTCTTTCTCATTCTCATTTCTCATTTCACATTAGACTCGACCACTAGACGCCACCCGTTCTCGGTGTCTCACACAATACACTTCACAACCATCATTCATTCATACCATTCATCAAGAGATACCAATTGTACCTTCACTATCACCCTAGGCGTGCAATTCTTTCTAGCAACCTAGCTTCTCATCTCAATCATCACATAGAATCATATCAACCAATCACACAATCACATAATCATTCATATCATTCACCACAACACATAAGGCAGTCCATTAAGTCCTTTAAAACAGTGTGAAGGTTCTTATGCATCATGATCCATTCATCTATCACCCTAACTCCCATTATGATCTATCAACCTAACTCACAAACAGGGTCTAACCAAACACTAGTTCCAACATAGAGAATATAGAGATCAATAGAACAGATCTGAGATCAAATACCCTCACCTTAGATTTAGATCTGGATCTAGATCTGGAGATCTTGATCTAGATCTAGAGATCTGGAACGGTGAGATACAGATCTAGATATGGAACTGTGAGATATGGATCCATGGAAATCCACAACTCCGGTTCACCTACCTCTCGGCCACCACCACCACCACTTGGACGACCACCACACACGACCCTTGGCGGCTCGGCTTGCTCCTAAAGCGTCTCACGGCAAGGGAAGAGAAAGAGATCCGGCCGGGAGAGAGAAAAGAAGAGAGAGAGAGGCGTGAGAGAGGAAGAGAGAAAGGAAAAGAGAAGCTCGACGGCTAGGGTTTTCAGTCTCTGGGAATTCTCTGCAGAGCTCCGCTTCGGATTTGTGATGGAGAGAAAGAGAGAAGGAGGCTGCCTATTTATAAGAAATGAGAAAGAACCCTAGGTTTTTTTCAAACGGGTCGTAGACAAGCCCGTTTACCTTACAAAAATTTTGGGCTGGGTTTTGGGATGTTACAATTTCTACTGAAACCTTTTGTGATTCGCTGAACGACTTCTCCGGAACTCAGGCATAGATATATTACTATTACCATTTGAAGGCTTGTCGTCCAGTTTATTCACGAGTGAAGTGTCCTCGTGAGCATAGATCGTCCTGCATGGTAGAATGAAATGAAGTCAAAAATTGTTGTGATCGTACGTAAGGAAAAGATCTTTTAATTGATCGACGCTCGTTCTGTATTTACATGCGAGAGTATGAATACAGATCTAAGCATGTAAACTCTCAACGAGAGCTGGATGTCTTACAATTGAATTAGAGTTCTATAATTGAACCTATAAAACCTTTAGCATCCTTGATTAGTTTTGAATCTCTCCCCTAGATCTAGCGCTTTCTCCTTATCTTTTACAACCGTTCTATATATTTATTGCTTTGTTTACTGTTTTATTATTATTCGCCTAGCTTGTGTGAAACTCAATTCCATTGTGTAGAAGATAAAGTATTTATGGATACGGTCCTCTAGTACTACATCAAACCACTTATTCGAGAGAGTAGCTTGAAAGTTAATTTGAGTATATCAGCAAGACTGGAGAGAACAAGGCACTCAAAGACATATGTTACATACTTGACCTGAGGCATAACATATTGAGTTTTGGACAAGTAACAGAAAATGGATGTGAGGTTAACATGAAAGATCCCCAAACCGTCTCTATAAGACCCCGATGGAGATTAGCTACCCGGAGTGTTTATATGTTAGAGATGAAGATGCTACATGGAGGTGGCATGCTCGACTAGGACATATAAGCTATGGAGTTTTGAACAATATGGTAAAGTAGGAGATGGTCATAGGAATTTCGAGTGTAACACACGAAGAAAGGTGTGTGGCGCATGTCTAGTAGGGAAGCAGATTAGACACTCATACCTGACTAAAGCCATGTTTTGTACGACAAAGCCATTGGAGTTATTGCATGGAGATTTGTGTGGACCAATCACACCACCAACGCCAGAAAATAATCAGTATGTCATTGCCCTGATAGATGACTTCTCCAGGTATATGTGGGTTATAATATTGAAGGAGAAGAGTGAGGAATTTGATCGATTCAAAGGTTTAAGGAAAGTGTAGAGAAGCAAACCGAGTCAACCATTACAACCTTTCGCACTGATAGAGGAGGAGAGTTTACCACAGCTGAGTTCAATCTATTTTGTGAAGAGAAGGAGTTAAAGCTATGGTAGCCGAGTTAGATTCTACCACAAGAAACAAGACATGGGAGCTTTTGGATAGACCGGTTGGTATTAAACCGATAGGGATAAAGTGACTCTACAAGATAAAAAGAAAGGCGGATGGTACAGTGAACAAGTATAAGGCGAGACTTGTGGCAAATTCTATGAACAAAGACAAGGAATGTCTCGAAACTATTCGGCACTTAATAGTCTTTGCAGCAACAAACGGTTGGGAGATACATCACCTGGACGTGAAAACCGCTTTCTTGAATGGTGATCTAAAGGAGTTAGTGTATGTGACACAACATGAAGGTTCTGAAAAGAAAGGAGAAGAAGATCGAGTTATGTGTTACACAAGGCTTTATATGGGTTACGCCAAGCACCAAGAGCCTGAAATGTGAAACTCGATTAGGTTCTGAAGGAGATGAGATTTAAGAAGTGCACGAAGGAACCATCAGTGTGCCGCAAGAATGAAGGAGGAGACTTCTTACTAATAGCCATTTACGTTGATGATCTTTTGTGACAGGAACTTCTCTTGAGGCGATTAAAAAATTTAAAGAAGAGATGTCAAAGAAGCTTGAGATGTCAGATTTGGGAAAGCTAACATATTACCTTGGCATAGAAGTGATTCAAGGAGAAGATGAATCATGATAAAACAAGATAGTTATGCTCAAAGAATCTTATGTGACACAAAAATGGAAGTGTGTAACATGACTTACATACTAATGAGGTCAACTTTAAAGATCTCAAAAGTTGAACATGAACCAAAGATAAATGCTACATATTACAAAATAATCATAGGATGTTTGAGGTATTTACTTCACACAAGGCCAAGCTTGTGTTATGCAGTGGGTGTTCTAAGTAGATACATGCACAATCAGAGAGACTTGCATGGACAATCCATCAAACACATAATGTGGTATGTAAAAGGAACAACAAACTTTGGTCAGTTTTTCAAGAGAGACGGGTCAAGGAGTGTCATTGGTTATAGCTATAGTATTCATAATATTGATGTTGATGACGGGAGGAGCACGTCAGGACATGCATTCTATTATGGTTCATCATTGATTACTTGGGTATCGCATAAGCAGCCGACAGTCGCAGTGTCATCATGTGAAGTGTCATCATGTGAAGCAGAGTTCATGACAACAACATAGGAAGTGAAGCAAGCTATATGGATCAAAGAGTTGTTGTGTGAGATACTAAGTGAAAAAGGCGAGAAGGTCACACTTAGGATCGACAACAAATCAGCTATTTATCTAACAAAAAAATCCGGTTTTCCATGGAAGAATCAAGCACATACTTTCAAGATATCATTTCATTCGTGAGTTTGTGGAGAATGAGCAAATAAAAATGGAGCATGTGTCAGGTGTTGAGTAGAAGGCCGAAATTCTTACCAAGCCACTAGCGAAGATTAAGTTAAAGCAAATGAGGAGCTTAATTGGAGTTCAAGAAATTGATCTCCCTAATTCAAGTCGGAAATAAGGGGGTGAATGTTGGATAGTTCCAAAACTTGTGGAGAAAGTTAACGTATTATTAAGTGTTTAATATATTAGGAGATAAACACAAAAAAATCTAAAAGATAAAAAAAAAATACTATTTAGATTTTGTTTGTGTTTTCATATCCCACATGTATAAGAAAATTGTCTTTCATATAAATATAGGTCTAATGCAAAGTTGTTCCATAAGATCTAAGAGAAATATTGAGAGCTTTATTTTTGAGAAATTTCTGAAACAATAAGAAAAGTTGTTCTTATAATTTTTTGTGTTTATACATATTTGAATTAGTATTAAAGCCTTAGGTTGGAGACTCGATTTAAGCTTAAGTTGAAGCTTTAATCCTAGTGATTGTGAAGATAATCACATAAGAAAGATGATGGACGTGCATAGGACTCCATGCACGAAAGACTTTGGATCAGCATCCATCTAATGTCCGATGATGACATCGACAAACTATACAGTTTGGTCGATGAGGATGAAGGTTCTACTGCATGATCATGAAGTGTGGGACACAATCGAATCCAGTTTAGATGATCAAAAGAAGAACGATGTTGCGACTACTCTTTTGTTTCAATATGTTCTTGAGACATTGATTCTCCAGGTGGGAGAACAAACTACATCAAAAAAGTTCCGGATCGCCATTAAGTCGTGATACCTTGGAACTGATTATGTAAGGAAGGCGAGACTTTAGACGTTGATAACAGAGTTTGATAGGTTGAAGATGGGTTGATAATAATGGTTGATGACTTTGTGGAAAAGATATCAGGCATGTGAGTCAAATGATCCATATGAAATTTTTGGGTCATTCGTGCTCACGTTTTAACTGAAGCTTTCTAGCATTCAGCGGTTGCAATTGGTCATCTCTCGCTTCCTTTCCCAAGGCAATGCTCCGTAGATGTTGTTTGCGGTTGGGTTTAGCTTCATTTCTTCAATTCTGTATTTTGTTGTTGTTGCTAGCTTAAATTTTAGAGAGTCTACTTCTTGTGTTCTATGTTATTCTGTCTAAAACGGAATATATGGTAACTGAATTTAACATTTTTACCAAAAAATTAGCGACATAGGACACTCGTTCATATGATAAAACGGTTCAATCTCGATCACAACTATGGAGTAAAAGACGCGACAAAACCCTGAAAAAAAAACTCAACGTCGAACTTGTGTCTGTACAAATGATACATATATAATGTGTGATATGGATTTATGAGACAAGCTTGGAACATTTCTACGGAAACCTTCCGTGATTCGTTGAACGACTTCTCCTAAACTCAGGCATAGATATATTACTATTACCGTTTGAAGGCTTGTTGTCCAGTTTATTCACGAGTGAAGTGTCCTCGTGAGCATAGATCGTCCTGCATGGTAAAATGAAATGAAGTCAACAATTGTTGTGATCGTACGTTAAGGAAAAGATCTTTTAATAGTAACCTTAGTTTGTGGTTCTGGGAGTTTCTTTGTAAGTTCTTCAATCTCAAAGGTGGTTCAACGAGTACATGCTCGTTGTCTGTCTCTGAGGAATCACTCTTGAATGTTGTTGAATCTGATTTGTCACCGGCACAGAGATCAGAGAACAAGCTGATGCCAACTTCAAAATTTTGGAATCTTGAGTGCATCGCATTGTGGTTGTTCCCCTTTTGAGTCTGATAACTTTCAGTCTTTACATGAGAATCTGCCTCAGAACGTAAACTGATCCCAACATCAAGTTTCTGAAACCTAGATGGCGATGGTTGCTTACCCTTGGCTTTAATGCTCTCTGCTTTGGTCTTCTTAACACCACCTTGACGTATGTTTAGTGCATGCCTCATATGTTGCTCATCAACCTCAGGGAAGAGCTTTCGAGCGCTTAATTTTTGATGATTGTATAATGTCTCTGATGTGTTATCTATACGAACCCTGTTTTCTCCTGATGGGTTTAATGGAACAGTTGCAAAGGATTTGGCTACTGGTACTCTAGCTGGAAAAGGTGTTCTTGAGACCGGAAGGTTTTGATTAACGTCTGGTTTATTCCTACTTTTGATGGAAGATCCTCTATCTGTTGATAATGACCTCCTACTTGTAGGTGATGGTGATCTCGGATCTAACCTTTCTTCTGCTAGATTTGGCATCTTTGGGCTTGCTTCTCTGTTTCTTATTGCAGATGTAAACCCGTTCTTTCTCTGTCTGCCAGTTGAGCAACTTCTGGTCTGTAAATCAAGCGCACCAAACTCCTGATTGAAATGATTATAGTGTCTCTTTAGTCAACTATAGAAGTCCAGTCTTTGTGTGAGTTTACCTCGTAGCTTCTCGTACTTTCGTTTGGCTGTGGACTTGCTTCAGTCTTTGTTCTTGGGATATGGAAAGGAGAAACTGCTCTCGCTTTCTGACAATCAGTTGTGGCCCGGATGCTAGTGGCTCGCACTTGTTCAAGCTCTGCTTCCTTCTTCTCCAATGCTGATTTGAGGCTTGTTATCTACAAATGTGGAAACAAAAGAGTGTTTATGATACATAAAGTTACTTTTGGTGCAACGAGAATGAACCATGTGCTATTGATACCTCATCTTTAAGATCACGAATTTCGCCAGTTTCCTTGTTTGAACGAGCTGCTCCAAGTTCGATGGACGCAACCCTTTGAGCAAACTTAAGGGTGCTTATAGTCTCTCCTACCGCGTTAACTTCAGGGTTAATATGCACAAACATTAAAGTTTTGGCTTGCCCACCTGCACATAAAGTTCATAATATATATGAGAGATGAAACTTACAGATGACGAAAACAAAAGCCTTGTATTAGTGTTTATACCTAAAGAATCCTGTAGAACTTGTGTAAGCTTGCTGTTTCTGTAGGGAACGTGTGAACTCTTTTGTGCAAGTGCTGAAATGACATCTCCTAGTGCAGACAACGATTTGTTTATGTGTTGAGCTTCTTTGAGTCTCTCTCCCACAGCTTCTGATTTCTCTACTCTTTCACTTCCAGCCAAATCCACTAGATGAAGGCAGCCTCTTAAAATGGATCCTGTGGCTAACTCTTTTCCTTGGACGTGAACGGTCAAGACACTGCAGAGGAATTATACAGCAGTTCAACGACCGTTACATGATCAAAAGAAAAAGTTCGGAGTTTGATACCTGTGAGAACGGCTGCTTCTCTCATTAAGAGCAGTGGCGCCCACTGCACGGTTCTTTTGGCCAATCCTCATCAAATCAAGAACATCTCGAGTACTAGAAACTGGAACCAGGCTTGCGTCAGGTACATTAAGTCCATTGAGTTGAGAATTGTTGCGTATGTCTAACGTGAGAAACTGGTTAAGAATAAAACTCCAAGAGAGTATTTAGACAATTCAATAGAACTCTTCATTTTGAACTATATGAAAGGATATCTTCTGGAAGAACCATCACTGACTAGTAGATCTCTAACTTGTTCATTGTATATTTCAATCATTTGTACTCCAATTTCATAAGCCACCACATGTGTTCTTGCATTTGAAAGCTGGAAGAGATCACGTAGAGCTCTGTAGTTCACGCCCCAAGTTGTCTCAGTCATCAGATCTGGCCCACTCTGCAAGGGAAGATAGTGAAAATGTAGATTAGACATCCCTGACAATGTATGGGCAAGCAGATAAAAATGGATGGTACCATTGTATATGTTTTCCCTGAACCAGTTTGTCCATACGCGAAGATGCAAACATTGAATCCGTCAAGGACAGACCTTATTACCGGTTGAGTGTCAATGTATATTTGCTCTGGGAAGTAAAACACAATCATTGATCAGTATGATAGACAAGATACAAAAAAGCATCATGAAAGTAGTATACCTTGTGAAACGTTCTGTCCAAAAACTTTGTTGAAGGCAAATATTTTCCTTGCATCTTTTTCCTGCTTAAAAGGATTGACAATCATAATATTGCCATTTTCTCCAATATAATCCACGGTTGATTGCATATCTTTTGTTCCTTGTAAGAAAGGTCTGACTCTGCAGTAGACTCTAATGGTGCCTATAGTACAGCGATAACACAGCTCAGCACACTAGAAAGTAGTAGTAAAAAAAAAATCAAATGCAAGGAGTGTAATAGGTGGTGGTACCTTTAAGATCTTGGACCTCATTGTAAAGTAAGCGGTTTTCCTCCAGAACCTTGTGGTAAGAAGAAGATGTAACTTCCATGGCCTTGACGTGATGGACTGCCATAGAGTGTGATGGAGATTTTACTACGTGTTCATAAATTACTGAGAAGATGAAATTTGGGTGAAGTGTAAATAGATAACCTATCCTTTGAAGTTCTTCATCCCATTCTGACTGCATTTGTTCTACTTGGCATCTTGTTTCCATGTAATTTGATTTTACTTCCTACATGAGTGAGTGGAATGAAGAAATGATTCCATCCAGTAAACATGAATGCCAATAAAGATATGAGAGTTCCATTGGTCTTTGCATCACTAGAAAATTAAATTCAATACCTCCAGCTCTTTTTGTTGAAGACCAATAGCTTCTGCATGACTAGGAGAAAGCTCTTGGACGCTTGATCCGATAATCTCAGGCTTTCCACCACACTTACAAAACTTTGAAAACTCCTTTGACACCAAATCTTTTCTGTGCTGAAAATATCTGAAGACTGCTTCTAAAAACTCTGTTCTTGATTGATTTCCGTTGTCACATTTCAATATCTTCCTTAGAAACGAACCCAGCTGCAAAGTAAAGATGCCAGAAACTAACTATGAACCCTGTAGAAATGTGTTAACATTAAAAAAAAAATCTGATGCAGACCTGAGTCCCTTGAGAAACAAGTATTGCAGAGAAATCCTTGACTACCCTGTTGAGCAAGGTATCGATCACCTATAAAAAAAAGGAAACCAAAAAAAATATAAGAATTTGAAAGAAAGATCATCCATTTAATCTTGATAAGACGTCATATATTAACTACCATTTCATTTAAAGGTAGATTATTGATCCCATCACTCTCCTTGAGGTAAGCATTTAGAAGCTGAAGCGCGAAATGATCGAAAAGGAAGGCTAAGGAGATTGCGGTTTCAGATTCCTCAGTTGCAATCTCGTTAGAGAGGTGAAGAAAATCAAGAAGCTGGTCATACTGAGAAGACTCGGATTCGTCCAAAGACACAGACTCATCGGTGTTGCT